>FAPP01001005.1:0-293406 GCA_001485965.1 Heliconius ismenius | reverse complement strand
AATCTTCGTTTTTAAGGAGACGACAAAAAAAGACATCCGATTGCATCAGATGTCTTGAAAAAGTAATTATATTAGGTTTTTAATCGAAGAATATAAATAACATATTAAACTTCTTAAAAACGAAGGTTTTTGATAATTTTTAGTAAAAATGTACTAATATATAAGCATTTACTTTCTAAAAGGATAACATTTTATATTTTCAAAAGAAAACAATTTTTTCATATAAGAGCGAAAAATTTGTTTTCTTTTATTTTTTATCATCTCATTTAAATTCCATAAAATATTTATTTGTAGGTTCTGTTGATAAATGTTAATCATTCTGATTCCTTAAACACGTCTATTTACAGTGTACCCTAGATAGACACCGAGAAATCATTGAAAAATCTAGTTTCAGTGTATGATTAGGGCGGATTTTAAATAGTTCGAGAAAGCAAATGAAAATTTTGAAACTTGCTTATATTCGAGTGTCATCGATTGATCAAAATGAACAACGCCAAATCGAAGAAATGAAACAATTTGGAGCAGAAAAAATTTTTATTGAAAAACAATCTGGAGCCACAATTTCAGAACGACCAATTTTTCAAAAGGCTTTAGATTTTGTACGTGAACAAGATACTTTTATTGTCGAAGCCATCGATCGATTAGGAAGGAATTATGACGAATTCATTAATATATTAGTATTAAGATTTATAGAGTCATTTAAAATATATTTTATTTCTTCCTCTGTCATATTTTCTACAGGTTCTGATATAAAATATATCTCTCTACTTTTAGCAAATGACACGGGAGAGTCATCATTATCTTGTAGCAGTTCACTAAAAAACTCTTTCGAGATAATCTTTTTTAGGCGAAAGCTGCCTATTCCTTAATAACAAAGAGTATTTGCTATAATGAAATAAATACATGTATATTACCACTAATTGTTGGGCACATTGCACACGATCTTTTTTAACGTTTAATAATAACTCCTGATTTAGATAATCATTGAATTGTAACCTATCGCGTAGGTTTCTATTTTCGTGAACGAATAATTCTATTAACCCCTCTGGTAAACTAAGATTAAATTTTTCTTCTATCCTACCAAATTAATTGGCCCATATATCTCGAGAATGTAATACATATGGTAAATCGATTCTTTTATCAATAATTTTTTGCAAATAATTGTCTCCATTCATAGCTATTTTATTAATATCACCCACAAAAATTATTGGCAATCGATTATGCAATATATTGAATAATTTATATGTTTCTTTTTGTGTATCTACAGACACACGATCAAAATCATCTACAACTAATACTTTATCTTGAAGAAATATATCTATTCTATGAAATTTTAATATGGAATAAAATAATTGATCTGATTTGACTTTTAAGAACTGGCCAACTGCTACTACTAAAGCTATACTTCCGGCTATTTTTATAATAAAGCCCAGGAATACTTCTTCTAATCCTAATTTAATAGCTGGAGTTGCTAAAATTGATATAGCTACACTCAGTATAAAAAGAAATCTAGTAAATATATAACAACCAGAAAATAATTGGCTAAATCCTATATGAATGACCGTTCTCTCATCCTTTAACTCCCATAAATTCAAGTATATAAATTTTTTTCCGGTTGCTTCACTTCCCACTTTATTTAGAAATTCGGTCTTTCCAGATCCCCATGGTCCATTTAAAAATAATGTTTTTTTCTCTTTAGTTAATTCAGAAAACTTCTTTGCTGATTCTGTGATATCAATTGTTTCTAACTCGATTTTTTCTATGTCCCTTACCTCCCTTCCTTTTCATGTTATATTCCAACAAACATTTTATCAAAATTAACAGCAATTCTAACTGATACTTTAGTTTCTATAGCCCAACATAGTTTGTATTTTATAATTCAAATATATCAAGAAATCTAAAAAGCCCAACAAAGTATACCCTATTGGACTAAACGATTAATTAATAATTTTGGGTTTTACAGTACTCATTTTTTTCTGGACTTAAATTTTACTGAAGATAATCCAATTACATAATAAAATATTAGACTATAAATTCCACTAGGTCTGAAATCTCGATTAACGATATATTCAACAGTAATCCCAAATGCACTTCCAATTAATCCCGAATAGATTACGGTTAAATATGGGTGGTCTTCAGTAAATTTTTTGAATTTCATATTTAAAGTGTACTATACCTAGTAGCCACTTCTTTGCCAGCAGCATCGTAACCTCTTTGGAAATAGAACCCAATCCACCCATTTTTATTCTTATCCCAAAGTTTAGCGACCGACGCACCAGGTTTAGATCCCATTTGAGTCCAACCAACCGCATTTAATAGTCCTTGTAAAGCCCACAGAGGTACTACCCCAAAAATTCCCAATACTGAACCAATTCCTGAATAAAATGCTGTATTAATTGCATTAGTTGCTACACCAGTAGAAACTGCAACGTTCGTGTAGATTGAACTACCCCATCGAGATACATTAGCTTTGAGCATTGGGTCTGTCTTTACAACAGAAATACTTCCATCTTCATGTACTTCAGCGTAAACCCCAGGGGGCATCTCTAGAGTATGTACAGTCTCCACTACAGTTGACTCATCAATAAATTCTTCTGCACATGCAACACTACTTGGAACCAACGTGGATAATAACATGCAAGGACTAAGAACTAAAACAGTAATTTTCTTTTTCATTTTCCCACTCCTCAAATTGTATTTGTTACAATCGTTACAACAACATACTTATATAGCGGAAAAATATATTAATCAAAACATGCTGTTTTAATGAAATTTTCGCTTAATAGGGTTATTTAAAGATATTATTTTTATAAAATAACTGAAAAAATACATTAAAATAACTCAACAAGCAAATATTACCTATCGAGTTAGCTTAATTATAATATTAAAAATATTTATCATCTTTGTATCTATTAAATATCGTCACTTTATTTACTACCTCTTCTTGCATTATTTAGCAATCAAGCTAGGACGAATTTTTTCTAACCTATTTGATCAGGTACATAGTTAAGGAAATTGCCGATTGTCGTTAGAACTATCTCTTCAACTAATCGTATAAACTTGAACTGTGGGGTTGCTGCTACGTAATTAACAAAGTTTTTATCCGTGTATTCAAAAAACCACATATATTTCAAACGATTATTATCGTAAAGATCGATTCATTTCATGTCGTCATATTCTAGTCCTTATTTTTCAACGGTTCGATTTGTGGGTGGGACAAAAAATAAAATTCATTTTTTGTTGCATACCTTAAAACCGAATAAACGGTGTTTGCAAACCGGCTCCTTCAACATTAAGCTAAAAAATTGTCAAATATAAAAAGTAATTTTTCAATTTTCTATCTTACTGCTCAGGTCAAAACACTTCTGTCACAAACTCGTCAAACCAGTGACCGGTCATCTAAAGGCTCACTTGGGGTGCTAAATTTTTCACTAACGTGGGCGAGTGATATCAGATTGACGCTCATGGCACTAGATCTAAGGAAATTAGGGCAACACATGGATAAAAAGTGTGTATATGACTAAAAACGAGTCCAATTTTGACAAAAAAACATCAAAATCAGACTCGTTTTTTATTTTGGAGAAAGGGCAACTGGACTGTCCCACACTCTTTTAAAAGCGAATGAACACTCAAGTTCTACCTAAATCAATCAAACATTCAAGATCCACATGAATCCTATAAAGACAAAGAATAGCGCGTACATGATTGGTGAGACTTCTTTGCCACGTTTTGCTGCTAGCATGGTGATTGGATAAAAGATGAATCCTAATGCAATCCCATCTGAGATACTATAAGTCAACGGCATACCGATCAAGATCAAGAAAGCAGGAATCGCAATCTCCATTTTTCCCCATTCGATCTGACGTAATGATTGGACCATCAACACACCAACTAAAATCAGCGCAGGTGCAGTCACTTGAGAAGTCACGACTGATAATAATGGTGAGAAAAACAACCCGAACAAGAATAAAATCCCTGTTGTGATTGCAGTTAGTCCAGATCGTCCACCAATGGCGATCCCTGCGGATGACTCAACAAAAGCCCCAACTGGCGATGTTCCTAACAATGAACCAGCTAACATCGCAGTAGAATCCGAAGCCAATGCTTTCCCAACACGTGGCATTTTGTTATCTTGCATGAAACCGGCTTGGTTTGCTAGGCCAACCAATGTTCCAGCTGTATCAAAGAATGTCACTAACAAGAACGTCAAAACGACTACCCACATTTGTAAGCTATTGATATCACCAACGTGTTTCAATGCAACTAAGAAAGTAGGTTTCAAGCTAGGTGCTGCCGCAACAAGTTGTGAAGGCATAGGAATCAGTCCAGTGACTAGTCCTAGAAGCGTGGTAGCTACCATTCCGATAAAAATCCCTCCTGGTACGCGACGAACTAACAATACCGCAGTAACGATCAAACCAAAAATCGTCAACCAAGTGGAACCGACACTCAATGAACCTAAGCCAACAAGAGTTGATTCATTTGCCACGATCAAGCCACCTTCACTCAAGCCTAGAAAGGCAATAAACAAACCAATCCCGCCAGAAATCGCAAACTTCAAGTCTGTTGGAATCGCATCAATGATCATTTCACGTAATTTAAAAATGGTGATCAAAATAAAAATCAACGAAGCGACAAACACCCCTGCCAATGCTGTTTCCCATGGAATCCCCATACCTAAACAGACTGAGTAAGCAAAAAAGGCATTGATTCCTAGCGCAGGTGCTGTTCCAATCGGGTAGCGTGCAACGACCCCCATCAAAATACAGCCAATGGCACTGGCTAATGCTGTCGCAGTAAACACTGCCCCTTCATCCATCCCCGAAGCACCAAGTACTGTTGGATTGACAAATAAGATATATGCCATAGAGATAAATGTCGTAAACCCAGCCAGTATCTCACGTTTCACCGTCGTATTCAGTGCGTCAATCTCGAAGTAGGAAAGTATCTTTTCCTTCATCGTTCATCCCCCTAAAACCGAACATTTATAAAAAAGTTCTTACTATATTAGATTTATTAATAAAACAACGTGTTTAATATTATCCCAAATATAGAAATAAGTAAACAAAAAATTCGGATTTAATCAAAAATCCGAACATTACTATTTACCTATTCCGCTTTCATTTAGAGAAAAGTATGTCGATTACTAATAAATAAAACTAAGTACACAATAGTTGAAGAAGCTTCTATCTATGGGTTTCTTTACCGATTCGCTTTTGTTCTTCCGCACGAAATTGCTGATTGTCGATTTGGCTGATCGGTAAATTACTCCCTTTCCCACGGTAATCTAAAGAATTTAAACCACCGAAGCCTGTATCGACCATTTTATTCCATCCCTTGGCAGGATTTTTCCCAGATTTCAAATTCTTCATTCTCAATTTATCACTCTTTTTCATCCGTTGCTTTTTGAAATAATCTTCAAGTGTTTCAGTGATCGAGATTTTCATCTTCTGTCTCCCTTTCATCTACTTTTTCTGTCGATTCTAATTTTGCAATCACAAAAAAATTTCCTTCAGGATCGGAAAAGTTAAACGTCAACAAGCCATTATTCTCCAAAATTTCACCAGCTGTTTCGATTTGTTCGTAAAGTTCATCAAACTTATCTGTAAAGAAAATCATAGACGGTGGTGGACCTAACACTTCTGGTGAAAATCGTTCAACGAATGTCCGAGGAAAAATAGCCAACTCCAATTCTTGCGACATACGCAAGACAATGCTTTGATATTCCTCTGGCAATTCCAACGTTTCAACGATTTCTGCCTTCAATTGCTCAACGAAAAACCGACTGACTAACGCGACATCTTCAACATATAGCATGACACGAGATTTATGGATCATTTGACAACGCCTCCTCTAAATAAAAGCTTGTTTTCATTATAGCACGAAAGCGGAAACACACTTAGTGGAAGTCACTGCTATTAAGCACAAGATGATCGAGCAAACGTTGCTTATTTTCGTGTTAAGCTATCAAAAGACAAATCACCCGCAATCTTCAAGTTTGCTTTGTTTGAAGATTACGAGTGACTCCATCGTTTTGGTTATTTACTACGTGTCCGGTCACAAAGTGATTTCTGGTTGTTCTTTCGTCACTGTTTGTCTAGTACTCGTTACACCAAATGTTCGTTCAATGTCTTCTTGTAAAGCAGTCATTGCTTTTCCGGCAACTTCTGCTTGTTGTGCGTTGACTGCCTCGATCACCAACACAGCGTTCGTCGTTTTTTCCGTTAACATGGTCCGTTGCGCTTCACGCCAGTTAAAGCAGCGACAAACTGCGCCTTCTTTATCATAATAAATGATTTCTTCTGGTAATGCGGGCGCATCTGCTTCTGCGCCTAATGGCAAGAAATTTTCTCCACCTTGAGCTTTACCCAAATGAAGATCCCCAACGATTGTGTCAAGATCTTCTCCGCCACAGGGTACGCCAAAGCGCAAAGAGATACTATTATAGATATCCACTAACGGACTGATCGGGACAAATTCGCGACCTTGACTGGCTCTTTTTAGCAGTGCCTCGATCGATGAACGTGCGCCTTTTTTTGTCTTGAACTGGGTAAACGCTTGACGCCATTGTGCAATCACTTCATTTTGACTAAAAGGTTCTTCTGTTAAATAATTTCTTGCTTCTTTAGCAGCACGATTCAATTTGTCATAGTAATCTGCTTTGTTTTCTTCAACGACTTCGTTATTGATCCCTTCTACCGTTAGGATCTCAATTTTTGCTTCTGGGAACACTTCCCAAAATGATGGATCTGCTACAAATTTTTTCATTCGTTACACCTCATTGTTTTTTTTGACTAAGATATGATCGATCTGTGCATCGTCGCCCATATAAAACACATGTTGTCCTTGGTGTATGAAACCATGCTTACGGTAAAAAGCTTGGGCTGGATCATTATGTTCCCACACACCTAACCACACAGCTGTTTTTCCCTGTGCTTTCGCTTGAGCCAACGCCCAGTTCATCAAGTGAGTGCCGATCCCTTTTTTCTTATAGGGTGGTCGAATATAGATCCGTTCGATTTCTAGATGATCCTCAGGCATTTCCTCGGATTGTGCTTTTCCTATGTTCAGTTTTAGATAACCTGCAATTTCGCCATGATCTAGCGCCCAGAAAAAAGCTGATTCTGGCTGGATCAGTTCTTTTGTCAATCGCTGCAAATCATACGCTTGCGAAAGATATGCATCCATATCTGCCTGCGTGTTATATTCGCCAAAAGTATCTGTGTACGTTTCAATGCTGATTGCTTGAAGGCGTTCCACTTCACTTCCCACAATCGGTCTGATTTCTACCTTCCCCACTCCAACATCCCTTTCAATACAGGCGTTTATTGCCCTTTTTTACAAAATTCCAGTCTTCGCTGATATTTTTCCTTACGTGTGTCAATAATCTTTCCAACTGTTGGATTTCTTCTTCAGACAAGCCAGCTAAAGCGACTTTCGTAGAATGATGGTGTTCTCGGATGATCATCGGATAAAGTACTTCTCCTTGGGCTGTCGGATAACACCTTTTATTTTTCTTGTTCTGTTCGTCCGTTACTCGTCGAATCAAGCCATTACTTTCCAGCTTTTTCAGCGCACGGGCAGTTGTCGTTCGATCGACTTTAAGCATTTCGGCTATTTTTTCTTGAATGATACCTGGATTTTCACAAATCCGAACGAGATACAGGTATTGCCCCCTCGTCAAAGCGACTTCTTTAAACTCAATATTACTGATCGAATCTAACGCTCGTGCTATCGCGCCGATTTCTCTTATGATCTCAGCCATCTCTTCTCTCCTTTAGTTGTACTTTTATTGTACTGATTTTTGTTGCAAATGCAACAAAAATATATTGATCAGTCAAAATAAGGCAAATGACCTTTCGCTAAGATCGCAAGCTGTTCTTCTGTCGTCCGTTTTTGGGAAAGAGTAGGTAAATCATCCAATGCAAAAAAGGCGCTGTTTGAAGTTTCAATATTCGTGATAAAAGAACCTCCGATGATTGAACATCCAAAAATGACTTTATAGTATTGAAAGGCTTGTGGAATATCTTTTCGGGTATTGGTATCAAAAATTGCCAGTAGTTGATCCACCGTCACCGTTAGCCCGGTTTCTTCTTTCACCTCTTTTCCAATATTTTCCTTTGGTGAATAGCCGATTTCTGCAAAACCACCTGGCAATGCCCATTCTTTTGTATGACTATCTTCCACTAGCAGTATCTTATTCTCTTGTTTGATGAAGGCACGCACATCGACTTTTGGTGTGGGATATCCTTCATTTTGGTCTAAAATAAAAGCAAGCTGTTCTTCGATTTCCTTTTCGCCATTACTCAATAAAGATAAAGCAATCGATTTCAATTCTTGGTAACGTTCTTCGTCAAATGGATCTTTGCCATAGAAGAGACCGGCTTCTACTATCGCTAATAAGCGTTTGTATTGTTCGATTTTTGTTGCCATTGCAATTCATTCCTTTCAATAAATCCACTCTGTTATCTCTCACTCCAAAACTACAAGAAACCACTTATGTAAGTCAAGGATTGTGTTATAATTTGTTTTAAAAGGAGGGATGTTGGATGTACTCGCTCATGCACCAAATCATCACTGAAAAGGATTTACAACGACAAGTCACGTTGATCGAACTACTTTTAAACCATCCCAAAATCACCGTCAATGAACTTGCTGAAGAAACCAATACAACGGAACGTACGATTTTTTCCGACTTACAAGTCATCCGCTCACAATTACCTGATGGCTGGTTGATCGATAGTGATCAGTCAGGGATTCGTTTACTCAATCAAAAAAATCTACTTGCCAATGATCTGTGGGAATTGTTTCTAAAACAATCTGTTAGTGTACAATTGATCAAAGAACTATTGTTTACAAAAGAATGTTCCACAACCAATTTTTTAGCAGTCAATGGACTTTCTTACGAAACGCTGAAACGTCATACAAGAAAAGTCAATCGCCAACTCCTTCGTTATGGGTTACAGATCAAGCTGACAAAATATACAAGTACGATGAGTGGTTCTGAGAATGCGATCCGCTTGTTTTATCATCGTCTTTTGATGCCATTTACTCATAATAATTATTTTTTTGAAGATTATTCCATCCATGAATCCCATTACTTTCGTTTTTTGAAACGCTTGAAGCAAACCCCTTTTTCTGTTGAAACAGAAGAGATCTTTGGAATTTGCTGGTTTTTCATCAACACGATACGTGTCAAGGCAAATTGCCGTATCAAGGACTCTTTCTTTAAACCTGAAGATACTCTTTACTCCACGTATGCTACTGAATTAACCGAACTTTATGAATTAGAAGGCGTGTATTTACAAAAAGATGAATTGATTTTTGCTTTCTTTTGCTTTTTAGAAAGTTGGAATTACAACAATCAATACCAAGAACCCGTGGCAGATATCTTGCAAAGTTATCCTTTTTCAGGCAAGATCAAACAATTCGTTCAGGATTTAGCTGATACCTTGCACTTAGAAAAACTAAACGAAACAAAACTTGCTGATAACCTGATTTTGTTACTGTTGAAATACCATGAATCATCTATCTTGATCGAGCAGCTGAATTTGCAATATCACTATTTTTTGGAAGAATATGAGCAACAATATCCGCAGTTGTACCCATTCAAACAAGAATTACTTGAGCAACTGAAACAAGAGTTGCCTATTCAAGAAGACGAATACTTTCTACGCCTACTATCCTTCTTGATCCAACAAGCAATCTTATCCGTTCGTCCAAATAAATTGAACCTGTATTTCTTCTTTCAAGGCGAACCCTCTTGGAAAGCCTTTTTGCAACAAGAATTAAATGATTACTTTGGGAAACGAGTTCAATTGATTCCAGTAGAATTATCTCAACTTTCTGACATCACGTTCCATAAAAACGACTTGTTCGTCTCAAACACCCCCCTCGACCAAGTCTCGATACCAATCATCTACATCTCTACCATACCAACAAAAAATGAGCTCGACCAATTGACCGAACTCACATTTAGAAGTTATTTGTAAGGTTGTGAGAAAAGCGCTTTGACCTGAGCAGTAAGATAGAAAATCAGAAAATAGCTCCCCATATTTTTTGATTTTTCAGCTTAATGTTGAAGGTCAGCTTTTCGAACACCGTTTATCAGGTTGTGAAAGAAGCGTTCAGCACTGAGTAATAAGACAGGAAAATCGAACATGGCTTTTTCATTTTTGATTTTTTTGGCTTATTATTGAAGTGTTGCTTCTTGAACACCGTTTATCATAGGTTGTGAAAAAGCCGTTCAGCTCCAAGTATTAAGGCAGAAATTGAGAAAATAGCTTCTCATATTTTTTCAATTTTCGACTTAATATTGAAGGAGCTGGCTTTCGAACACCGTTTATCTAGGTTGTGAGAAAAGCGCTTTGATCTGAGCAGTAAGATGGGAAATCAGAAAATAGCTTTCCATATTTTTTGATTTTTCAGCTTAATGTTGAAGGTCAGCTTTTCGAACACCGTTTATCAGGTTGTGAAAGAAGCGTTCAGCACTGAGTAATAAGACAGGAAAATCGAACATGGCTTTTTCATTTTTGATTTTTTTGGCTTATTATTGAAGTGTTGCTTCTTGAACACCGTTTATCTAGGTTGTGAAAAAGCCGTTCAGCTCCAAGTATTAAGGCAGAAATTGAGAAAATAGCTCCCCATATTTTTTGATTTTTTAGCTTAATGTTGAAGGTCAGCTTTTCGAACACCGTTTATCAGGTTTTAAAAGAAGCGTTCAGCTCCAAGTATTAAACCATAAAAAGCGACAGCCTTCCTCTACAGTAACCTAGGGGGAAGACTGTCGCTTTGACTTTATCTCTTAAACGATCGACGATTCTCAGTTACCGGCAAAAGCTTCTCTTTCTTTTCTTTTAATCCATGTTTTACTGATTCGTTTCTCGACTTCTACGATTGTAAATAATAGAAGTACATTTACAAGGATTGGTAAATGTTGAGCAAAGCTCAAACTTGTTGTTTCAATGACTTGTTGCGCAAAGGGTAGATAAATGACTCCAGTTTGGAGGACAAATAAAATACCTAATGAAATAAATAAGAATTTATTTTGGAAGAAGCCTTTATTCAATGAAGCATCGACTTGCTCACGGCAATTGATCATATAGACGGCTTGGGCAGCAACAATATTTTGTAAAAGAACAGTTTGTTGTAAGGCTTGACCTTCAAACTGCATTGCCAACCAATAAGCTGGGATAATGATCAAGAGGGACACATAGAAAATCCGAAAAACATTGTACTTCGTCAAAATCCCTTGGTTAGGATCTCTTGGTGGCCGACTCATCGTGTCTTTACTTGCTTGTTCAAAACCTAAAGCATAGGATAACGTGATTGTTGTCACCATATTGACCCATAAGATTTGGATCGGTGTCAAAGGCAATGGCTGATTCGCAAGTAATGCCCAGATGATCACCAAGCCTTGTGCTAAAGATGTAGGTAAGAAGAAGCTGATCGTTTTTTGTAAATTATCTAAAATCCGCCGTCCTTCTTTGACTGCTTTAGCGATCGTATGGAAGTTGTCATCGCCTAAGACCATATCTGCGGCTTGTTTACTGACTTCACTTCCTTTGATCCCCATAGCGATTCCCACATCTGCTCGCTTCAATGCGGGCGCGTCATTGACACCATCACCGGTCATCCCAACGATTTCACCATTCTTCTGCAAAGCTTCTACGATCCTCAATTTATGCTCCGGAGTCGTTCGAGCAAAGACATCGACTTTGCTCACTTTCTTCGCTAAATCTTGATCAGAGAGTCGATCGATATCGATTCCTTCAAGGACATTACTCGTATGCTTCAATCCGATTTGATCCGCAATTGCTTGGGCTGTGTCTTTGTGGTCACCAGTAATCATTTTCACTGAGATCCCTGCTTGCTGACATTCTCTTACCGCTTGGATCGCACTCTCTTTTGGTGGATCAATGATTCCTGCAATCCCAACAAATGTCAGTTGTTGCAACTGTGCATGGTCTAACTCTTGCTCAATAGGCATTTGCTTGTAGGCGAACCCTAATACACGTTGGCCTTTTTTCGCTAGTTGTGATGCTTGGTTGATCCATTGTTGCTGTTCTGATTGTGACAAAGAAGATCTCGATAATAAAACTTCTGGCGCTCCTTTGACAAACACTACTGCATGGTCCTGTTCTTCATGCAATGTTGCCATATATTTATAACTTGAGCTAAATGGCAATTTAGCAAGCGACGTTTTTAGGGGAAGATTCTGTTCAGCTGTGTATCGTAATAAAGCTAGCTCAGTTGGATTGCCACTCAACGTTTCCACTACTTGATCCTCTTTCGTTTGCACTTCTTGACAATTTTTCATGATTTCAAGTAAGCGTGTCTCATCTTCTGTCATTGTTTCCACAACAGTCATTTCATTTTTGGTCAACGTACCCGTTTTATCTGAACAGATCACCGTCATTGAACCAAGTGTTTCAACAGAAGGTAATCCTTTGATAATCGCTTGTTCTTGTGCCATTTCATTGACCCCAAGTGAGAGGATCATCGTCAATACCGCTGGCAAGCCTTCTGGGATCATAGAAACGATCAACGCAATGATTGTTGAGAATAAAAAGTTCCACTCTAAGCCATACCTAAATGAGGTAAAGAAAATCAAGAATAAACTTAGAAAAACGATTCCTCTGAAGATTTGCTTGTTTAACTGATGGATCTTGCGAACCAAAGGGGTTGTTTGTTGTTGGACTGATTGTAATGCTTGATTGATTTTTCCAATCTCCGTCGTATTCCCTGTTTCAACGACGACACCAAGTGCCGATCCAGCTTGGACAAGTGTACCTGAAAAAGCCATATTGAGTTGATCTCCTGCGCCTAATTCGTCGACTAACGGCTCACTTATTTTCTCGACCGCATCGGATTCACCGGTCAACGCAGCTTCTTCGATCATCAAACCATATGTTTCGACTAAACGAATATCGGCAGGCACGACATCTCCAGCTGTTAAACTAACTATATCCCCTTGCACGATCTCAGTGGCAGGGATACTTTTCTTGACGCCTTCAGAAAGAACCACTGCGTCTTGACTCATTAAACTTTTTAGCCCATTGAGTGACTCTTCTGCTTTTCTTTCTTGCCAATAACCAACAAAACTATTGATGATCACTACAAGTAAAATAATACTACCTTCAATATAATCACCCGTTAAAAACTTCAAGACAGAAGCCATCATAAGGATGATCATCAACAAATCCGTAAAATGCTTCAAAAATTTCCGAAGCGGACTGACTTTCTTTTTTACCTCTATTTCATTTCTTCCTTGTATTTCTAAACGACTGGTACGTTCTTGATTTGAAAGACCATCTTTGGTCGTCTTTAATTTATTCATTGTTTCTTCAGCAGTTTCTTTGTACCATGTCATCGGCAATCCCTCCTGTATTTCATTTGATAATACTTATTATACGTAAAAAGGAGGGTTTCTTATGTCGATTATTTCAGGCAAACATGAAATAATTAGTGTGATTTAATATGAGCCAGGTTTCTAGGTTTGCTTTTCAAACGAAAATTTTTGCCTTTACTCCGATTGCTTCGTTGATTTTTGTTCACTCAATTTGTTTTTTATTTCTTGTTCCCAAGAAGGTTTTCTAATTTTTTCGATACATAATGGGGCAACAAAAAGAATGCCACTGATCAATGCGACAGCCACAAAGTTGATCCATGTACCAGCTTTTAATGTAAGTCCGACAGAAAAAACGATTGCTGCAAATAAGACTAACACAACAAGCCATGCACCGAGATTCCCATTTCCCTCTTTTTTACCGATTCGAAATGGACGAGGGATAGTTGGATTTGTTTTTCTAAAACGTAAGAATGCGACACCCATGATAAGATAGACGATACAATAAATCACTGTCGTTGCATTTACTAACATCAAAAATGCTTGATTGACTCCTGGAATCAATAAATAGAATAGTGCAAACACAGAAATGATAATGGATTGTGTCAAGATCACCGCTTTTGACACATCAAATTCATTGGTTTTCCAAAAATTGAAACGAGGAGGATACGCGCCTTTTCTTGCGCTTTCTGTAACAGTTTTGGCTGGACCAGAAGCCCAAGCAGACAATTGTACAGCGACACCGACAAATACAAGTAAGCTGAATAGGTTCACAATCATATGTGGCAAGCCAAGAATTTGGCAATCGATCGAAATGGATTGGGCAATATTATTCAACTCCATTTGACCCTTTGGTACCACATTGGCAACGACTAACGCATTCAGCGTGTTTACCACAAATAAAAAGACTAACGCAGCGAAAATACCCCGTATATAAGTTTTAACTGGATGTGCCAATCGAGTGATATAAACAGAAGACATTTCGATTCCAGTAAAAATGAACATGATCGGTGCAAAATAAACGAATGATTTTGCAGTACTTGGATCGGGAACTAAAAGATCCCAAGAAAATTTCCCTAATGTTCCATTTGGCATGATACCGACCTTGATCCATGCTGCGACACCTAATAGGAGCATCAATGCCAACGGGATATACAACCCCAACCAGACACCGATTTTCCCGCCAATTTTTGCCATGTCGAATTTTAAGTTCAATAGTGTGATGATCCAATAAACGACTAAAATCACGAGTAATGTGAATTTACTATTCAAGCCTAGTGGGACGTTATTGACCATGTTGCCAAACAATGGGGCGAGTGCTGAGGCAACCATGACCATCCCTGGAAACATTTGAACCCATAAAAGCCAAGAGACGACAAATCCCCATTTTCTACCGAGGGATTGAGAGACCCATAGTTCTGGCCCTCCCTTTTGAGGAAACATCCCTGCAAACTCTCCTGAGATCAGAGAGATCGGAAACGCATAAAAGAGTACAGCAACTAACATATAAAACAACATCGTCCAACCAGTGGCAGCGACATCAGGAATATTGCGGACGCTTGCGACTAAAGCGCAAGTCATCCCAATAAACGTTAACGTTGACAGTTGTTTGGTAGATTTTGAGTCTGTCATGATTGATCCTTCTTTCTATCACTAAAACTACGCAAGAACTTCTCTTAGTTTTTCTTCCATTGCGTGTTTGATGGCTTCGGTATAATAAGCAAAGATGTTGTCATCGGTTAAATACGGAGTCATGATCGCAGCTCGCAACAAAGTAACTTGTTGTTCTTTTTGCCATTCCTCTTTTGGAACACCCATGCTTTCAACAAATGCTACTGGAGAATCGCCATAATCCGCTTGCGTGAAGGTCGTATGAGAAGTGATAAAGCGTTCTGCGTACACATCACCTTCCATATAAGAGGACACATCAAACATTTCTTCATTCAAACGGTTGATTTCTTTTAAATCTGTACAACCTTGGACTTTGAATGCCCAATCGACCATATTGAAATCTGGATGATTCAATGGATAGACTTCGATTGTTTTCCCATTGACAGTAAAGCTTAATTGATCAAGAAATTCTCGGAAACGTTGAGCGGCTTCGATCGATGCACCAATCAATTGACCATAGCCAGTGACATTCAAAGGCAGAACTCGGTGTGCCGTCCAAACTGCCGCAGCCGTTGCCCCAGCTTTTGAACCTTCTAAAATATAAGCACCTAACATATCTGGTGCTTTAACGGATTTTTCAAACACATAAGGTGCAAAATAAGAGATGATATTCCGCATACTTTTATGTTTGATCGTGATTCCTCCTGCCGCATAAGGTACATAGCCCATTTTATGGGGATCAACAGTCACTGATTCGGCTTCACTGATTGCCTTGAATCCTTCATAAACACTTCGTTCGATTTTCACTTCATGATGGAAAACATGATGTTCTTCATAAAATTCTGCTAATGATGCGTAAGGTACAAATTCATACGCTTCATTCATGAACAAGCAACGGGCATAGCCACCATAAGCTGCATCCACGTGAAGGTAGAAATAAATGCCTTCATCTTTCAATTTTTCTCTAAGTTCAACGATTTGATCGACACGATCGACTTGTCCTTCTTCTGTTGTACCTACAACAGCGACCACACCTAGGATGGGGATATGTTGGATAGCTAGTTCACGAATCGTCTTTTCCAATACTTGGACATCCATTCGGTAGCAGTCATCAACGGGGATCGCGATCATTTGATCCAACCCAACACCACAAATATCTAATGCTTTCATCCATGAATAGTGTTTGGTTTGAGGAACAAGCCATTTGCCCAATTCTTGGATGTGTTTCCCACTTCGTGAAGATGCAGCTTTGACTCGATCTAATTCTTCATCAGTAAATGTTTCGATCATTTCTAAGATTTCTTCTACAGATAGATTAAGTAATTCCCAATCCGATAGGTCTTTCACTTTTTCAGGGTAAGTTTCTTTGACCGCTAAAGGAATCGATTTGATACAACGGGCATACCATAGACCTTCTAAATTCGCAATTGAACCATCCGCTGTCAGATGGCCCCAACCATTCGGCATACTGAACAGCTTCGCAAAGTCTTCTCCGATTTCTGCTTCCATTTGTGACGTGGCCATTGAGGATTCCAATGCCACGTTATTAGGATTCCAAAGCATCGCAAAGTGATAAGCCAACAAAGCTGGCATCAATGTTTCTGCATTCATTTGTCCCCAATAACGTCCGGCTGAATGCCAAGGAATTGAACCGGCACGCATTCGTTCACTGACTTCATCTAAGACCTCCATCATATGTTGTCGAGTCGCAAGATAAGATGTTGTTGATTTGTCTGCTTCACTGATTGCGGGAAGGTCAGCTGGCAAATAATTTTCACGCCAACCTAAATGTTCATCCACCATCTTATTCAATAACATTTTATACACTTGGCCATTTTCTGCTTTGTCGCCAATAAAGACGGCTTTGATGTCCATATCTTTCATGATTCATTTCTCCTCTCTTGTTACCTGATCACAGGAAATAATCAGCCGGCTGTTGTTGCTTGATCAGTTTACGTGTTTGACTATACGCTCAAATTTTAAAAAAATTTTTTTAATAACATATCTTTATATTTCTTACTTTGAAGACAAAAAAAATAAAGTCTGATTATTCTGTATTTTTAGCTCAAAAAAACGAACGATGTGACTAAACTCCCTATCTAAGAATGGTTCAATTTATTGATTATAACGTTTAAGTCACGAACAAAAAAAAAGAAATCAAATGTACTTATTCGTTGAAAAATATTCATATTTGTTTTTTCTATTTGGTTCTTTTTATCAATCAGTTCCCAATTTTTTTAATTAAAACAGATACAATAACAAAAATAAGTAAATTTAGCATCTTGTTTGCTAAGAAAGATTGGGTGATAGATGCGTATCTACAAAAAACATGGCATAATAGCTAAGTGCTTGTGCATGACTATACAAATAGGGAGGATTCCCCATGATTGAACATTATCTTGAGAAAAATCTCTTACGCCAACTCTTTCTTTGTGGACAGTTTTATGTAAATAAGGAAGTCCATCTTCCAACGACAGCTACTTTGTTACATGTTTGTCAAACCACTCTGTTGAATGATATCAAATCATTAAGTAGAGAATTGAGCGACCAAATCATTTATCAATCAAAAGAAAAAGAAACCTATTCTTTATACTTCGCACCAACAACTTCTCGCTTCCAATTGATGCAACGACTCTCTCGGCCGTCTTTATTTTTAAAAACTTGCCTTCTTTACTTAGAAGATGAACCAGATTATATCCAATTGACCGAACTCGAATTTGTTTCAGTCAGCAAAGCTTACGCATTGAAGAAACAAGTGTTAGACTACTTTCAAGCATGCGATATCGCCATTGAACATCATTCCCCTCACTTTACTGACATCGAAAGACGCTTGGTTTTGCTAAATGTGAGCTATCGGACAGGCACATTGCCTGACCTCTCTCTTCCTTGCTCCTTTGATGTCCAAGCGCAAGAGTTTATTCAAGCAGTCACGAAAAAAAGTGGGCGGATCTATGATCGGGATACCCAAGAGATTTTGCAAACAGGCTTTCTGATCAGTCTGTTCTATCAAAAAGACGCCCCGCTATCAATCGATCAATCCTTCATCGATGAAATCAAAAAGAGACCGATTTATCATTTCGTTCTTGCAGCTTGGGAAGAAAGTCCGTTTAAGCAATTTTTTCAACCAAATGAATTTTATTTTATTCTGATACTCTTCAATTTATGTGATTATGGATTTGATTCTTATGAAGCAATCGAGCAGGATTTTGCCCAACTGCATCAGGTCTTTATTGAAAATAATCCAGAGACAAAACAATTGATCCAACAATTTGAACAACATTTTGATCATGCTTTTCTTGGAAACAAAGCTTTTGAACGTGCTTTGATACGTATTTTGCGTTCTGCTTGGAAAAACTATCAATTGTTCTTACCTGAAAAATTTCATTTATTGACCGATGAACAACGAGAGTTATTTGAAGAAGTAAAACGGATCGTTAGCGATTGGAGCCATGCACTTCCTTATCAATTAAAGATCAATCCAAATTGTCTGCGGTCATTCGTTATTGAATTGACTGGCATTTTACGCTTAGATAAACAAAAATTAACTGTGCGGATCGTGACCAACTCAGATATCAAATACCTGATTTATCGCGAAGCTTTAGAGGCTGTTACGACATGTGACATTTCCGTCGAGCCAATGATTTATAAACAATTAAGTAAAGAAGCTATCGATTTTGTGGCAGCCTCATCTAACCGGCTGTTGTGTGAACGTACACTCTACACACCTGTGGCCTTGTCCATGGAACAAATTATTCCAATCTCAGTCGAAACAGTGGAACAAGCAATTATACTGCTTGTAAAAAGTAGTTCATGAGGAAGGCATACTTTCGTAATAGTAACTCTTGCACACATTTATTCTGTCGTATAAAGTGTGTGAAAAGCTAGACAGTTCCATAAAAAAAGCTAGAAAACCAAAAATTCATCCTACAAGATTTTAGCTTTTCTAGCTTTTTTATAATCGTTACTTTCTGAAAAACTATTCAATTTTAAGAGACGTGATCACTAATATCATTTACCCATTCTGCCTATGATGATGCAAACTTAGACATCTGCTGGGCCGATTTCTTTATTCAAGAAGTAAGAGATGATCGTACGAATCACAACTAATGCGGCCAACTGAAAAATATCTTGTAATGTCGGTTTGATGATCGACTCGATGATCCCAGCAGAAATCAATATCTCTAAACTCAACAAGATATACCCACCCAGCATTTTTTTGATGCCATTATTTTGATGAATCCGTTCATTTTGTTTGAATGACGGATTCAAGGAATCTTTCAAAAAATCTTTGATTGAAAGAAAGCCTCCCCATAATAAGACCACAATGGCAAAAATATCTAAAATCAAGACCAACCATTCAAGATATGGATAAAGCAGTGTCATCCAACTGATCTCCATCAAACTTCCCTTCTTTCATGCGATACATGACTCGCAATTTCTAAATTTAAGAAATAAGAGATGATCGTGCGAATGATAATGATCAATGCTAATTTTAAAATGTCTGTCCAAGTTGGTTTAATGACAGATTCGATGAGATCTGCCACGATCAGTACTTCTAAACTCAACAAAATGTAACTAGCTAGTAGTTTTCGAATATCCGCATTGCGCCGATTACGTGTCGCATAATCTTTAATCAATGGACGTTCCAACATCAAATTTTTTAAAACTAAAAAAATTCCAACCAACAAGACTAAAATCGAGAAAATATTCAAAATCGCAGTCACCCATTCCAACAAATGGACTAACGTTTCACTAAACATCTTTACACCCCACTTTTTCTTCTACTCCTATCCTACTAAGAGTAAAGAGTTTCGTCCAGTTTGAGCAAAAAAAGAAAACACAAGTGTCTGTGTTTTCTTCTGACTCTGTACTTTTTATTAGTGAATCCCACTATCATCTTTTTACTGAGATCCAGTATAGCTAGTAATGGCAGACAATTCAATATAGATTTAAAAACGTTCATAGTGTAGTGGACTCTTATACTCTATTGGAAACATTCAATTCAACATAGCTCTAAAACAATGTTGTCAATAGAAGAAGCTTCTATTCTGTTTTGGAAGCATTCAATTCAATATAGCAAGTTAAAATAAGGCTTTGTCCGTCATCAGCTTCTAGGAGCAAGCGCTGTCTCGGCGCTTTTTTTGACTTCATCCGTCTAAAAACTATACAAAAACAACTATGATACCCTTTTCATTCATCCTATCACACTCTTTTCTCAAAATCATCATAATAATAAAAAAAACCAAAATGACTGATCCTAGTTGATTATCCACTGGAAGAATATTTTAAATAATCAAACCACCTTTTTTTAAATAACAAAAATGAGATTCAATTACTTGTATCTATTAGTCGATGAAACATATTCTTTCTCTCTAAACCAGAAACTACGAAGTTTTTTCAAGAAATCAGCAAATGTTGGTTCTATTTTTTTCAGCCATTATCTCTTTCCCCTTTTTTGCCTCAGTGATCGTCACTAATTCTTCTTTGATTCATTTAACATTTTCTTACACTTTATTGTGAAAAACAGACACTTCCTCTAAACTGTCAAAAATCCAGGTTGCTTCCTTACCCTATCATTTGGCTTATTTTTCTAAACGCTTTATGCTTTGAAGTAGAAACAGTTCACAAACCAAAAGGAGGTTTTTTTATGAGCAAGAAATGGTTGAAAGTAGGCATTGGCTTAGGACTAGTCGCTATAGGTGCTGTTTATCTTGGCAAAAAAACAGGCTTACTAGAAGATGATCGTCACCTTTATGATGAATTTGAATCCATCTAGAAAAATCGCTGTGAAAATGAATTGGTAAATATTGGAGGAACGCATGATGCAAAAAAAGAAAGCAATTATGATTGGTGCAGGAATCGCGAATATGGCAGCTGCTGTTTATTTGATCCAAGAAGGCAAATGGCGTGGAGATCAAATCACTTTCTACTCCTTAGATGACCATGGATCAAATGATGGCGCTCCTGTGGACACAGTGACTGATGAATATTGGAACAAAAATCACCCATTAGAAAATCAAAAAGGCTACGTTGCACGTGGTGGACGTATGCTGAATTACCGTACGTATGTCGATTTGATGGATCTACTCAGTCGTATCCCTTCTGCCACAGAACCGGGCATGACAGCCGAAGAAGATACACGAGATTTCGATGCCAAACATCCGACATTTGATAAAGCTCGCTTATTGGAAGGTGGCAAGGGAATCGTTGATGGCGGTAAATTAGGCTTCAATAATAAAGATCGCGTATTATTAACGAAACTAATCGCCATGCCTGATTCAGAAGAAGAAAAATTAGATAATGTGACGATTGCTGAGTATTTCAAAGATGATCCCCATTTCTTTGAAACAAACTTCTGGTTTATGTGGGAAACGACTTTTGCTTTTCGAACACGTAGTTCTGCACAAGAATTACGTCGCTATATGCACCAAATGATTTATGAGTTTACTCAAATCGAGCATTTAGTTGGGGTCAATCGAACACGCTATAATCAATACGAAAGTATTATGTTGCCACTGATCAATTATTTGAAAGAACAAGGTTGTAAAATCATTTTGAATCGTCGTGTCGTTGACTGGGAATTCAAAGAAACAGCGATGCAAGATGAAATCACTGTGACTGGCTTGAAGATGATCAATACAAAAACACAAGAAGAAGAACATGTCGTTGTTGATGGAGATACTGGCGTATTATTTACAAATGGTTCGATCACTGATTCGGCAACACTTGGCGACTACGAAACACCCGCAGAGGAAAATATGGATTACGGTGCTGCTTCGAGTTTGTGGAAAAAAGCCAGTGAAAAATTCTACAATTTAGGCAATCCAGATAAATTTTTCGCAGATCGTGACGCAAGTGAATGGGTCAGCTTTACGTTGACAACGAAAAATCATGTGTTGCTAAATGAGATCACACGTATCACGACACAAGAACCAGGTAATGCGTTGAATTCATTTATTTCAACAACACCGATTACCCCACTTGGTCAAAAAGATGTCAATATGTCGATCGTCGTGCATCACCAACCGCATTTCACTTCACAAAAACCGAATGAAACAGTGATTTGGGGCTACTTCTTGTATCCAAGACGTCGTGGTGAATTTGTCGACAAAGAGTATATTAAAATGAACGGAAAAGAAATGTTAGAAGAATTACTTGGTCAGCTTTCAAAAGTTGATCCTGGTCCAGTAAACATTCGCGAAAAAGAAACCGAAATCTACGATAGTGTCATCAATAATATTCCGGTTTACATGCCATATGCTTCTGCCTTATTTAACAATCGTGCGAAAAGTGATCGACCAAAAGTCATCCCTAAACATTCAACAAACCTTGCCTTTACTGGTGAGTTCGTTGAACAGCCTTATCAAATGATCTTTACCGAACAAAGTGCTGTTCGTTCAGGAGAAATTGCGGCATTCCATTTTGCAGGTATTCCAATGTCACGTTTGGTGAAAACACCACGTTATGACAAAGATATCCCTACGTTGATGCGTGCAGCGAAAAAAATGTTTGATTGAGGTTCACTAAAGGAATTCACTTTCCTGTGCTACTTCAGTCCTAAAACAAAAGTCCTCCACCTATGGAAATAGGCGGAAGACTTTTGTTTTTTCGCTATTTTTGATTTTGTCCGACAGTTCTTTTTTTGTTTTCTCTTTTTGCAAGGAGCCATGCGAAGCCGCCCACAACAATCTCACTTCCTCCGATTAATAAAACAATCAGGGTAAAGTTAGTGAGATATATTCGCATCAAGCCTTGAAGTGACTCCATTTGCTCCTCCGTCTGCAAAATCTGCGCATAGTATAAAGTTGCGGCAAATGCTAGACTTATCAGTCCAGCGCCCATCAGACTACACGCAAATTTTTTGATACGCGAACGGATAGAGCCTGGATTGAAATAAATGAACCCTGCTAAGATCAATAGGCTCACACTCACAATGCCCCAAGCATAGTGAAGTACCTGGTGGCTCAGGTCATTGATTCCTCGAATAAAAAGATGCAGATAACTTGGTTGGACACTTCGTTCAAAGATACCGCCGATCATATGTAAAGCGAGTTCTTCTCCCGCAATCCCTTCTTCAATATTGATCTCATGTTCTGTTTTATATGTATGGATCGTCTCTTTGATATGTTCTTCCAACTCCGTTGCTTGGATCAAGCTTGGTTGCTTGTCACGATAAGTTTCTTTGACAAAATGCTCGATATTCTTTTTGACTAATTCCTCAGATATACTGTCGGCAAGCACCTCTGGAGTGACTCTTGCTTCTTGGTGATAGCTCTGGACACGACCATTGATCTCTTTCGTTACCTTTTGTATGTAGTTTGCTTGTTTGATTTGTTCATTCATAAATCCTTCATTTGCTAAAGACGTATAAAAAAGTCCGCCAATCGACAAAAAAAAGAGCCAGACTGTACACACAACTCCTATAATTATTTTGATTAATCGACTATTTCTCATTTCTCTCCTTTCCTAGGTCAGCACAAAAAATTGTTCTTTTACGTTTTATTTTGTTGAAAATCAACTACTATAATTATAACTTTCAGTCAATAAAACTACAACTTCCTTTTTTCGTCAAAAGTTATTTTATTGTTTTAAACTAAAACTAAAAGCGCGTTTCATTGTGAAAAAAAGTAACATTCCCTTAGAATGAGTTTATAAATAACTATCGTTAGTTTTATTAACGAAAACAGGAGAGGAGCACTACGATGAAAGCAGTCACTTGGCAAGGAAAGCAAAAAATGGAAATTAGAAATGTTGATGATCCAAAAATTTTAGCACCAACCGATGCAATCATCCGTATCACTGCGACAGCGATTTGTGGATCTGATCTCCATCTTTATCACCATGGGGAATCCGTTATGGAAAAAGGCTATGTCGTTGGACATGAACCTATGGGGATTGTTGAAGAAGTTGGTTCTGAAGTGAAAAAGTTAAAAAAAGGACAACGTGTAGTTATTCCTTTTAATATTAGTTGTGGTCATTGCCATTTTTGTACAAACCATATGGAAAGTCAGTGTGATAATTCCAATCAGGAAGAATTATACGGTGGATTATTCGGTTTTGGTAAATTGAACGGAAATCACTGGGGTGGGCAAGCAGAGTATCTTCGGGTACCTTTCGCCGACTCTACGTCATTTATCGTTCCAGATAATGATTTACCTGATGAAAAAGTTTTATTTTTATCTGATATTTTACCCACCGCTTATTGGAGCGTTGCAAATGCAGGGGTTAAAAAAGATGATACAGTCGTCGTCTTAGGTTCAGGTCCTGTTGGTTTATTTGCACAAAAATTTGCTGTGATGGCAGGAGCAAAACGTGTCATTGCGGTCGATCCAGTCAAACACCGATTAGACAAAGCAGTCCGCTATAATCAAATCGAAACCTATCTATTAGACGATGTGAACCAAGCCGGAGATGATTTATATGAGTTAGCTCGTGGCGGTGCAGATGTCATCATTGATTGTGTCGGAATGGATGGTTTAGAGCCAACAAAAGAAAAAGCTAAAAATTTAGTTAGCTTACAAAGTGGAACGATCTCACCTATCCAAATGGCTGCTAAAGCGGTCAAAAAATTTGGTACAGTGCAAATCACTGGTGTTTATATGACACCTGCTTCTTCCTATCCACTTCAAGAATTCTTTATGCGCAATATTGACGTCAAACATGGGCAAGCACCAGTTGTCCATTTGATGCCAAAAATTTATGACATGATTGCAGAAGGACTGTTTGATCCAACTCAAATCATCACTCATTCGATGCCGTTAGAAGAAGCGGCTCGAGCATACGAGATTTTTGATAAAAAAGAAGATAAAAATATCAAAGTTGTCTTGAAACCGTAGAAATAAAAACTAGTTAGGTGATTTTATATGCCAAGAATCAAACGAAATACCCATGATGTCGAGATTGGCAAAGAAGAAGATATTGAGATCCGCGGACGGCGTTTTCGCTTGTATTTCCAAAATCGTTACACATTGATTTCTTTAGCGGTTGATTTACTCACAGGGATTTTTTATGTCTTAGGGAGTATTGCTTTACTCACGAAAATCCCTGATTATTACAGTAATTACTTGTATTTAGCAGGCGCCATCTTCTTGACCACTCGCCCCATCTTACGTATCGTGCGAAATGTCTTTATTTACGATGAAAAGAAACAACGAAGAGAACAAGCGAAAAAAGAGAAGCATGAGATTTGATTCAACATCTCATGCTTCACTTTATGTTGTTGTAGTGATTTGATACAACCGGGCAGTTGTTCCACCTTCTTCCTTGACCATAGTTAAAAATGACCAATCATATCGTTCATAAAAAGAGGTGTGGTCTGTCATCAAATAAAGTTTTTTGAATCCTAATCGATGCATCTCTTCTCTGGTTTGTTCTAATATCCATTTTGCTAATCCCTGATTCCGATGCTCCGGTTCAACATATAAAGTACACAGATTAGGTGCTAAATCTGGGCGGTCGTGGAAGTCATTTTCGATGACACCTGCTCCTCCAACGATTGCACCTTTTTCATCGAGAATGACATACCATTGAGGAATACTTTCCTTCTCGATGATTCCAGTACGTATACTTTCCGCATAAACCTCAGCAGGGATGCCCCACTTTGAGGAAAACCAACTTGCGGTTTCTTCCAGTAATTCTGGGTGTTCATTTAATTTGATCCATTGATACATATTCAACTTTTAAATCTCCATTCATTATTCATGCGTCGTGTAAAATAGATGCCTAAGCATGTTTATCTATGTTTGAATTTTTGCTTCTTCTTCCGACCTAAGCTAGAATAGATGTCAAAGGAGTGAGTGAGATGATTGCACACAAAAGAGACGGACTCCATGTAGTTTAAGCAAATAAAAAAATTACATGGAGGAATCAAACATGACAAATATTTACGATGATCAACAATTTTTTGACCGATACAAAGAAATGCCTCGTAGCAAAATTGGCTTACAAGGTGCTGGAGAATGGCCCACGCTTGCAACTATCTTCCCCAACCTCCATGGACAAACAGTCCTTGATCTTGGATGTGGCTATGGGTGGCACTGTCGTTACGCTGCTTCGCAAGGGGCAAAAAAAAACATTGGTGTCGACTTGTCTGAGAAGATGCTAGAAGAAGCTAGAGCTCGAACAAACGATACCACGATCAGTTATATGCAAGACGATATTTCAACGATCCGGTTTGCCAAAGACTCATTTGATTTCGTGTTCAGTTCTTTAGCTATCCATTATGTAGAAAATTGGGAACAACTCGTCCAGCATGTCCATCACTTCCTAAAACCGAATGGGCAATTTCTTTTTTCAGTTGAACATCCTATTTTCACAGCAGATGGTCGGCAAGACTGGATTTATACAGACAACGGTCAGATCATGCACTTTCCAGTTAATCATTATTTTGACGAAGGGGAGCGTGACACAAACTTCCTAGGATCTTCTGTAAAAAAATATCATCGAACGATTACAACTTATCTTGAGACATTATTGTCTAATGACTTTCAAATCAACCATGTGCTTGAACCAATGCCACCGTCACATATGTTAGATATGCCTGGTATGAAAGACGAATTAAGACGTCCGATGATGTTGATTATTTCTGTGACAAAGAGGTAGAGGCGAATCATCGATCCAAACATTCTTAGTCCATCTGCACAAATTTTATTAAGCGTCTGGAAATAGGGTGTCCCTATTTCCAGACCTTTTTCATCGACTAGAAAATGATTGATGCCCCTTCAAGCTTTCAATCACTTTCTATCACTGAGTTTTTGATTTCTTCTTGTTTCTTTTTAGCGAATTTAGCTAGTACCAATTTATAAGAAATCAAAATCATTTTCTCGATTTCCTCGTCTGACAATTCATCTTTGCCTAACATGATCGAATTCCAATGTTTCTTATTGGCATAGTAACCAGGTATAATGATCCCAGGGTACATCGTTCGTAATTCCTCGTTTTTTTCTTGAAAATGTTTTAACGTAATCAATGCTTTTTCATTCGCTTCTGGACTCATCATCCCAAACTGTTTACCATCCAAATCAAAATAAAGCGTTTCCCAATCTTCACGAAAATATACCCTAGCTCCTGGAAGTGTGTTCCCATATGCTTGGAATCGTTCGATCCTTTTTTGAATATCTGTTGTATTCATACGCTATCCTCCTATTCAAAAAAAATACTTACAAAAACTATACGTTGCTTTCTGAAAAATAGCAATGATAACAGTAGTAAAAAAAAAACGGAAAGCAATCACTTGCTCTCCGTTTATTATTTCTTACGCGTTCAATGCGTCTTTTTTCATTTCTTGGATCGTTGCTACTTTAACGAATGGTAGATAGATCAGAATTGAAATCAGTAAGTTGACCGCAGATAACACTGCGCCTGAAAGACTGTTTGTTGCTAAAAATCCGCCGATCACTGGTGGTGTTACCCATGGTGGCATTACTGTAGCTGCTGGTACAAGTCCTGTTGATGTCGCAAAGTACGCAACAGTTACTAAAACCATTGGTGTTAAAATAAATGGAATAAACATCACTGGATTCAAAACGATTGGTAGACCAAACATTGTTGGTTCGTTGATATTGAATACTCCTGGTGCAATCGATAAGTTCGTTACGACCATATAAGGTTTGTTTCTACGTCCTACTAAATAGATCGCAATCAGTAATCCTAGTGTCGCACCTGTACCACCTAAATTGACAAAGCTGTCAAAAAAAGGTTTATTGACGATAAATGGTGCACTTTGACCGTTGGCAATCGCTTCGACGTTTGCTTGGATCGCTGGCGCATTGATGGTTTGCATCAATGGATCGACCATGTTTGCTCCATGTAATCCGAAGAACCAAAGGAACGGTGTAATAAATGCAAGCAATAATGCAGATGGGTAAGAGTTAGCAAGCCCCATAAATGGTTCTTGAACCACCGTGTAGAATGCGCCAACAATATCAGCAACACCGAATGCTGCAAAAATCGCAGCGATTAGTGCGAAAAATGAGATCGTGATCATTGCTGGTAATAATGACGCAAATGCTTTTGCTACTGCTGGTGGCACTCCGTCTGGCATTTTGATGATCAATTTTTCATTTCCACTTAAACGAACAAAAATCTCTGTTGAAATAATTCCGACAATAATTGCAATAAATAATCCGTTTGAACTCATACCTAAAGCGCCGCCTAGTGCGAAGAATGAACCTAATGAAATCACTCCAGCAGATACGCCATCTTTACGGTAACCGTTTGCTAAATGATAAGCTAATAAGAACGCAATCAAAACAGAAAGAATCGCAAACGTTCCGTTCCAAGCAGCCGCACCGAATCCTTTCCATGCTTCACCACCAAAAATCGAATTCATCAATTCTTGGAATCCAGGGATCGGCAAGTTATTGATCATTACAGCTAAAGCGCCTAAGATCATTAATGGCATACTGACCATAAAAGCGTCACGAATGGCCACTAAATGGCGTTGTGCACCGATTTTTGATGCGACTGGTATAAAGTGTTTCTCCATAAATGCTACAAAGCTATCCATATCTTTTCCTCTTTTCTCCTTTAAAAAACTTTTATTTAAGCATCTATACGACGGTATAGATCAATGATTTCTTTTGCTAAATCTGTAAACGCGATCGATGTCATCAAATGATCTTGACTATGAACGGTTAACAAAGTAACTTCCATGTGTTCCCCTTGTGCTTCTTGTGTTAATAACCCTGTTTGCGAATGATGCGCTTGAACCAATGATTCTTCTGCGTCTTTGATTTTTGCATCTGCTAATTCAAAGTCACCTTTTTTCGCAGCAGCAATCGCTTCCATTGCATCGCTTTTTGCGTTGCCACCGAACATGATCAAACCCATGATCGCTTCTAAATTTTTTTGATCTTCCATTTTCTTTCCTCTTTTTCTTGTTTTTATTTATTGATCAATGATTCTGCTTGTTCCAATACTTTTGCCCCGTTCATCATGCCATAGTCTTGCATGTTAATAACATCTAACGGAATCCCTTTTGGTTCTAGTTTTTCAGCAAATTGACTTTGCATGAAACGTACTTGTGGCCCTAATAATAAAACGTCTACATTTTTTGATTCTAGTTGGCTATCAGCTTCTGATGCTGAAACTGCAAAGATGTCCGCTTCTACACCTTTTTCTTCTGCTGCTTTTTGCATTTTTGTCACTAATAAACTTGTACTCATTCCTGCAGAGCAGACAAGCATGATTGTTCTTTTCTCCATTTTGAACACTTCCTTTTCTTCTTCTTACACTTTTATATAATGCAAGTATCGTGCCAACTTTGAAATCGCTTTACCACTTTGATATAAAAGGGTTTTCATGTTGTTTTTTATCAAACACACTCTAATTTTTCTATCGCACACTATTTTTAGTGTGCAAAAAAAGAATGGAACACCAGAAACCACCAAGTAAAAAGTAAGTCTGCTCCTCACTTGGTAGATTTCAATGATTGCTTGCTAGAATTAATCAACAAGTAGTTACTTCGTTGATTGATTTTTTGATTCAATCGCATCGATTCTTCTCATAAATTTCAATTCTTGTAACACTTCTATAGAAGTAACACGTTTTTTTGCCAAGACTTCAAATTTTTGTCGTTTGTAAGCCCATACGATTTTATCTAAAAAATCAGTATTTATAAACTGAAATTATTGAAAAAAACATTTTTTTAACTTTTGATCATCAACAGTTTGCTAACTATTGCATTGACCTTTTGCGTCTACATACTATTTGAACTAGAAAATACGCGAATAAATGCCCATCAGACCATTCTCGAGTTTGTTGAACAGGTCAAAGAACCAAAAAATCGTTTGGAATAACTAACAGGACCATTCAAGTAAAAAAAGGGGATTGTTTTCTTGTATATCTGGGCAAATGGTCAACTTCAAAAAAAGAAAGGGGCATATATCTTAATATGGCTGCTTTTATGTGTCGTTTTTACTTATTCACTTCATCGCTATCACTTTCGTCAAGTTACTGGAACATCGATTTAGCCAACGGCAATATTGTGATCGTAGACAAGTTTTCGGCACTCACACGTTATATCATCATCGCTATTCAGCGATCCTCTAAGGATGAAATCATTAAAAGAATCATCGGAATCCCAGGAGATTCTATAAAAGTACATGACAATGAACTGACCTTGCATTTGGGAAACGAGCCACATTCTCCTACAGAGATTTTTTGGCTGAGTCCAGAAGTAGTTGCGCAAATGAACCATTCACAAAAAAAATAAGTGAGCTAACGCTAGAAACAGCGATAGTGTCAGAAAACAAAACAGGAACCGATAGCCACTCGTCCCCCGAATCTTTAATACAAACCGGAGAGGATAGACGTATTTTGTATGTTAAGGCTCTTTCTGCTGCGTCGGAAACGAATTTGAAACAAATAGAAAAGGAACAAAAAAGCAAGACGATAAAACCTTCACTTTAGAAAAACAAGAAGGTAAGCTATTGTACCAAGTAAAAATGAAGAAAAACAAGCTACGCCGTCTGTCTCTACATCACCTCTCAAACACAAGATATGATAGCATAAGCAAGAGGAGGTCAGAACAGAAGTATTCAGCCTCGATAAATAAGGCGCCAGCCACTAAAATTGTTCTACAAATTTCCGTGGCTGGCGCCTTATTTCCGAAGAGGTTACTTCTGTCCCTACCGTTTATTCGGTTTTAGAATATGCATGAGGACTAATCCCCCAGACACGCTTGCTTTTGTTGTATCCACTTCAACGTGATTTTCTCACACGTTAATTTTCTGCCAAAATCATTTCGATCGTTGCTAGTTCTTCTGGTGCAAAGACGAGATTATCTTTCATTTTGACACTTTCCTGCAACTGACTCAAACGGCTAGCACCGACTAAAACACTTGTCACTGATGGTTGTCGCACATTCCACGCCAATGCCATCTGAGCCAATGTTTGTCCTCTCGCTTCCGCCACTTCCTGTAACTGTGTGATTTTACGTAGTGTCGGTGCAATCTGTTCTTCTGAAAGAAAAGGGATTTCTTTTCGATGCGCACGTGAATCTTCAGGAATCCCATGTAAGTAGCGATTCGTTAACAAGCCTTGTGCTAATGGACTAAACGTGATTGCACCTAGTCCATTTTCAGCAAGGACAGGTGCTAAGTCCGTCTCAAGCAATTCTCTTGAAAACAGATTGTAACGCATTTGATGGATCACGAAGGGCGCATCTTTTTTGCGTAAAATTTCCGCCATTTTCTGTGTGTCCGCCCCATTGTAGTTAGAGATACCGATATAAAGGGCCTTTCCTTGTCGAACTAATTGCATCAATGCCTCTGCGGTTTCTTCCAAAGGCGTTTCAGGATCTGGACGATGATGATAGAAAATATCCACATAGTCCAAACCCATACGTTGCAAACTCTGGTCACAACTGGCAATGATCGACTTACGAGACCCCCAATCGCCGTAAGGCCCATCCCACATATAATAGCCTGCTTTACTAGAGATAATCAGTTCATCTCGATAGGGTTTGAAATCCTCTTTAAAAAATCGTCCAAAGTTTGTTTCAGCTGCTCCAGCAGGTCCACCATAATTATTGGCTAGATCAAAATGGGTGATGCCTAAATCAAAAGCCCCCTTTAAAATTTTCCGCTGATTACTGATGGGATCATATTCCCCAAAATTTTGCCATAACCCTAAGGAAAGTAAAGGCAGTTTTAATCCAGATTGACCGCTTTTACGATACTCCATGTTTTCATAACGCGTTTTATCAGCTACATACATTTCATTCACTCCTTATTTTATGATTATCACAGAAGTCTTCCACTCCAAAAAAATAAAGAGTTACTTCTGGAATGCCGTTTTTCATTTTCAAGGATAGCAGATGACTACTGACCAAGATTTTTTAGCCATCTCTATTTCAAGTCCCCATAGATTACTTTCAAATTTATATCTCTTCAATAGAAAACGCTACCAAAATTATATTGCTTGTTTTAGTTCTTCGCTTTTTTTCCCCAATTGGTAGTCATTTTTTGCAAAAATGCTAATTGACGACGAGTTTGTTTTATTTTTTTGTAACGTTTTGGTTGCTTCCGATAAAATTGCTGATGGTAATTTTCTGCCGGCCAAAAAGCTGTCGCTGGTAAAATAGCCGTAACTATCGGTTTTCTGTAGCGACCTGATGCGCTTAATGCTTGTTTCGACGCTTCAGCAGTTTTTTGTTGCTCTTCATTTTGAACAAAAATGATTGGACGATATTGTTCTCCGCGGTCTTGGAATTGTCCAAATTCATCCGTCGGGTCCGTTACTTGCCAGTAAATCTCGACTAGCTCTTGATAACTGATCAATCGCTTATCAAATATGATCTCCACTGCTTCCACATGACCGGTATAGCCGCCACTGACTTGGTCATAATTAGGGGAATCAAACTGCCCGCCTGTGTATCCAGACATCACAGAAATAATTCCTGCTTTTTTCTCAAAAGGCTCTACCATACACCAAAAACAACCGCCAGCAAACACTGCTCGTTCTTGAACTGTCGGATCTGTCAGTTCGTGTTTAGAAAAATCATACCGCGCTTCCCCTAACGGATCGCCGACCATTTGCAAATAGAAATCCATGACATCTGGAGTTAGATTTTGTCGTAAAGCCAATGGTCGCAAAGAAACTTCCAACTTTTCAAGTATCTCTTTTAGAGAAACAGAAGTTGCTAACTCTTCTTTCGCTGTCATTAGTTGTTGTCGCTCCCAGTCTCGCGTGTTTGGGTTTAAAATCAAATTGTAGAGAGTGGTGATTTCTTCCTCTTTCTTCATCGGGTCTCCCCCTCCCAAAGTGTCCACTGCCGATCCAAGGAAACAGGAAAAAGCTGAGATTGCTTTTCCCCTATTTTCTTTGAATCATTTAACGTCTCTTAATAATACACTTCATCTAGAAAAAGCGCATGTGCGGGAACTGTCTCGCCTGCTTGCTGTCTGACTTTCGTTTCAAAAATCGTATCGATCAAAGATAAATCAGCTTTACCTGAACCAATATCTAAAATCGTTCCCATTAAGATCCGTACCATTTTATACAAAAAACCATCCCCTACAAATGTAAAATGAAGCATATTACCTTCTTGTTGGACCGATAATTTTTCAATTGTACGTACTGTTGATTTTTTTGTTTTTTTCAATGCTGAAAATCCAATAAAATCATGTTTTCCTTCTAGTTTCCGACAAGCTTCTTCCATTTTCTCCAAATCAAGTGCCTTCGGATAATCAAAACTATGGTTTCTTTCAAACACTGTTGGAATTGGAGCATTCCAAACGTAGTAACTATATTTTTTCCCTTTTGCATTATATCTAGCATGAAAACGTTCAGGTACTTCTTCCACTTTTTTCACCACAATATCTCTTGGCAAATAACGATTAAGAAAATCCAGCATCTCCATTCGACTCATTGTACTAGCTGTTTTGAAATTAGCTACTTGACCTCTGGCGTGTGTTCCAGCGTCTGTTCGGCCAGAACCGATAATCTCAATCGTTTCCCCGGTCATTTGCGAAATGATCGCTTCGATTTTTCCTTGGATCGTTTTTTCATCATTACCAAGTCGCTGCCAACCAGAATATCTTTTTCCATCATATTCGATCGTTAATTTTATATTTCTCATGTATTCTCCTTCTATTGGATCAAATGATCCATTGTTTTCATTTAGTGTCAGTATAGCAGATAACACCATCTTCTTCTCAAAAAAAAACGCAATCCAGAGATTTCTCAGTTTTGCGTTTTTTTCTTTTATAATTTTGATCAACCTAAGAATTTGAAGACTTCTTCCCGGTCGTAAAGTTTCAAGACTTTTTCAAATACCAATTGCGTAAATAAAGCAGCCGCGACTGGTACGACGAACCAACAAATCAACACCATCACGATATTTAGTCCAGCATCTAATGAAGCAAGAGGGCCAACTAAACCTACGATCCCAAAGCCCGCAGAAGCTGGTGTTCCTGATACAGAGAAAAGTGCGACAGGTATCGCTGTGATAACCGCACTTACTAAACATGGAAGCAAGATGATCGGTTTACGGAATAAGTTCGGCATCATCATCTTCATCGCACCTAACGCAATCGCGATCGTGACACCTGATTTATTGACACGCCAAGAATTGACGATCAACACAAATGTTGTGGCTGCAACACCCATAGCAGCAGCTCCTGCAGAAACTCCATCCAATTGGATCGCTAAACCAATCGCAACTGTTGAAATCGGTGAAATGATCAAAAAGGCAAATGAACAACCGATCAAAATAGACATCAAAATAGGTTGCAATGTCGTAAAGTTATTGATACCTTCACCAATTGCAGAGGTGATCGCTGTCACATAAGGGAATAAATAAAACCCAATAAGACCTGCGCCCACACCGACTACGATTGGTGTCAATACGATTGCGACTGAGCCAAAGCGGTCACCGATCAATAGGATCAGACCAACAGCAATCGCTGCAGTGATCATCGTATTGATGATATCTCCTGTACCTGCCCCTACATATACCCCTGCTTCACCAAGGTCTGGCATAAAGCGGACAACACCAGAGCCGACAAATGCAGCACCAGCTACTACCATCATTTGCATCGGATTAAACCCAAATTGTAACCCGATCAAACCACCAATGATCAACGGTGTCGCTAATTGGAAGATCACAGCTAGTTGTGCGATCGTCACAGCAACAGGATATTCACTGAAATACTTTAAAATAGCTCCTAAAACAGCATTTGGAATCAGTCCTACGATGATCCCTGTTGCTGTTCCAGCTAATACTTTGTTCAAAAAAATTCTTGGCGTTAATTTATTCGTCGTATCCATTTATTTGTTCCTCCTATTTCGCCTCTAAAATCTGTTCTTTTGCATGCACGAGCGCTGTCAAAAAGTCACAGTAAGGCGTAGCGATCCCGTATTTCTTTCCTTTACGTGAAATCGCACCGTTGATATAGTCGATTTCTGTCAAACGGTTGTTTTTGATCAAATCTTGATGCATTGATGGGAAGTGCATACCGATCGTTTCAGGATCAAAGCAAGTTTCACAGTGGGCGACTGCTTCTTCCACATCTAAATCAATATTTTCGGCTTTTGCTACTTGACCAAATTCATTTACGATAGCAACAACCATATCATGAGCTGTAGAAGTACGACCAAGTCCTGCCATATTCACGTCTAAAATCGTACATAAGCCGTTCATCGTGCCATTGACACAAGCTTTACGATAGATCGAGTAATGGATATTACTTGAATACTTCGCATTCAAACCAGAGTCAGCTAAAGTTTCTGCCAATTCTTTCGCAGCTTCTTCTTGACCGTCTCCTAAGTTTTGTAGTTCTACTGAACCACTACCGAATAATTTCACACGTCCAGGACCTTCTAAGCCTGCCGTCCACATTGTATTACCAATAAAAATATTTTTCATTGGTACAAATTTTTCAATAATATCTTCATGGCCGATTCCATTCAATAAACAAAGAACTTTTGTCTCATCTTTGATCATTGGACGGATATCTTCCAACATTTTTTCTAGTTGCATTGCTTTCGTGAATAAGACGATCAAATCAACTTTTTCTACGTCATTGATCTCTGATTGAAGAACGACTGGGATATCGACAACGATGTCCTCACCGTTAAAGTTAGCTTTCAATCCGTTTTCTTTGATCGCTTCTACATGGTCTTTCCAACCATCGATCAATGTCACGTCATTTCCACCTTTTTGCAACATGAGTCCAAACCGACTCCCCATTGCACCTGCACCAGCAATTGCTATCTTCATTTCTTTGTTCTCCCCCTTTAATTTGGTTATACGACGAATAAGCAAATAATTCCTCTCACGATCATTCAATCATTCACAATGTCCGCTAGTTATGACTGATCATTCGCTTGAAAAACTATTTTACTTGACTCATTTTCCCATTTCCTTTGATTTATTTCAAATAGCCTGATTGATTACTCACAAACGTAAGCGTTATCTATCCATTTTAAGCCCTAGTAGATGGGTTGTCGTACGACACTAAGGAGTATTATACACTAAAAACAACCCGTTTTTTTAATATAACCTCGATTATTTTTGTTAATTTTCAAATCAACTACGTTATATAACTAATCAGATACAATTGTGAACTACCACACGATCCGATCCAAAAAAAAAGGTTATCTGGTACTTTATAAACATATATTTCGCTAAAAAATCCTATTCCTCCTATTTGTTTTAAAAAAAAGCAGCTACCAGAAAGGATCACTGGCTTGCTGCTATTCATTACGCAATCTTGTCTATTTTTTTCAATCAGGGTGCCGCATCAATCGATTGATATGCACACCTAGATAGGTAACTTCCTCTTTCGTGATTTCCTGTTGGATCATTTTCTGGATATACTGCCTTACTTTGTCTGCATTTTCCATCGCCAATGGATACAAGGTACACATTTGCTGATATAGCCCATCATCTTGTCCATCCAGCATTTTATTCGCAAACAACCGTTCAACGAAAAAACGAACATGAGTAATAAAACGACTATAATGGATCGAGTCTGGAGCAATGTCGATTCGAATCGAATATTTTACTAAGTTGACGATGCCACCAATCATTTTCGCTTGCTTCATACTATCGGTTCCCTGACTTTCTTGAGACAGTGAATTAATGACATGAAAGGCGATATTTGCCGCTTCTTCAATGGGTAACTCGACATCGGATTTTTCATTGAAGATCATTAGCGCTTGCTCCGCTGCTTGATATTCTTCCGGATAGTAATTCTTGATCTCCCAATATAACCGATTGGTGATGATGATTCCTTTGGCCATACGTTCAACTGAAAAATGTAAATGATCAGGTAATGTTAAATAAATACTAGAGTTTAACCGTTTCCCTAGTCGTTTCTCCATACTGGAGACCATTGCTTTCGTTAATTCAAAATAGGTCAAAGGAACCTCTTTGATCAAATCCAATAATTGCATGGCTTTGCCTTCATCATAGGGCAGATAGATCTCATCAATCGAATCATCTGAGATGATCTCACCGGGCTTTTTGCCAAAACCGATCCCTTTTCCTAAAGCAATCATTTTTTGCTGATTGCTGTCGATCAATACCACACTGGAGTTAAGCACCTTTAGTATTTTCCTCATGATATCCTCCTTCGCTCATGGTTACTCCTTGAGCGCATCGAACAGTTCCTTCACTCGATGGATCGACCGTTCGTTCCAATAACTTCTTTATACCAGTAAAATGAATCTTTACGCAAGCGATCATAACTTCCATTTCCTTCATCATCTGCATCTACATAAATGAATCCGTAACGTTTTGACATTTGAGAGGTTCCGGCACTGACTAAATCAATAGGTCCCCAACTTGTATACCCAATCAAATCAACCCCTTCATCGATGGCTGCTTTCATTGCTTTGAAATGTGCAGTAAAATAGGCGATTCGATAGGGATCATGGATTTCATCGTCAATCACTTCATCAAAAGCCCCCATGCCATTTTCAACGATCATCAAGGGTACTTGATAACGGTCATATAATTCTAGTAAAGAAATTTTCAAGCCTAAAGGATCAATTTGCCAGCCCCAATCTGTCGCTTCTAAATAAGGATTTTTAACACCCAAAACGGTATTCCCCGGTGTCCGCTCTGCCTTTGGATCTGCGGATTCACACATAGACATATAATAACTAAACGATAGGAAGTCTGCCGTATGTTCTTTCAATAATTCTTTATCACCAGGTAACATGTCGATCGTGATATGACGGTTGGCTAAGTCTTTCAAAACGAGTGGCGGATACGTACCTTTGACTTGAACATCCGCATAAAAATGATTGTTCATATTCTTTTTCAATGTTCGTTCCACATCTTCTGGTCGACTCGTCAACGGATAGGTCATCAATTTGGTCAACATACAACCAACTTGGCTACCAGGGATCTTTTCATGGCAATGTTTCGTTGCTAAAGCCCCTGCCACAAATTGATGATGTAACGCTTGATAGATAGCCGCTTCGATTTTGTCTGGTTCGATCGTATCAGTCAAAATCCCGGCAGTCGTAAATGGATGTCTAAAAATACTATCCACTTCATTGAACGTCAACCAGTAATGAACGTACTCCCCAAATTCGTCAAAACAAGTATCTACAAATCGAACAAAGTCATCCACCACACTTCGTTGAATCCAACCGTTGCCTTTCATCGCTAATGCTAATGGCATCTCATAATGAGACAAGGTCACAATCGGTTCGATTCCTAAGCGCTTCATTTCTTTAAAAACTTCTTTGTAAAATGAGACACCTTCAGGATTAGCTGTCTTTTCATCCCCGTTTGGAAAGAGTCGGGACCACGCAATCGACAAACGTAATGTAGTAAACCCCATTTCCGCAAATAAAGCTAAATCCTCTTTGTAACGATGATAGAAATCGACCCCTCGTCGTTTAGGGAACCACTTGTCTGTAGGGTCGGCTATTGCTTCTTCTACTTTTTCGATTGTCACCCCTACATGGGCTGCGTAATCTTTGTTGTCTACATTAGGTTTATAAGTTGCAACATCTGCCACAGATAGCCCTTTTCCACCAATATCCCATGCTCCTTCTACTTGGTTTGCTGCAATTGCACCTCCCCATAGAAATCCTTCGGGAAAACCTGTTTGTGTCATATCCATTTTTCTATTCCTCACTTTCATTTCTTCATTTTACTAAAGCAGAAATCATCAATAACTCAGTTTCGGGTGTCACTGATTGATTTTCTACTTGATGATCGATGTGATACTCCTTCTGATTGGTCACGACCACCACAACGACTGGATCAAAACCTGCTTGTTTGATTTTTTCAATATCAAACGCAAGCAAACGCTCGCCTGGTTGTACCATCTGACCTTCTTTAACAAAAGCCTGGAAGCCTTCACCTTGTAACTTGACTGTATCGATTCCTACATGAATCAGTAATTCTACTCCGCTCACCGTTCGTAAGCCGATGGCATGACCTGTCTCAAATAGCATGGTCACTTGTGCTTCTTCAGGAGAAAAAACAATACCTTCTTCTGGAATGACTCCGACACCTTCGCCAACCATCCCACTAGAAAAGACATCATCTGGGACTGTTTCAAGAGGAATCACTTGACCTTTGACTGGGCTCACGATACCCCAAGTTCCTCCCCTACGACTCTCGTTCTCTTCTTGTGAAGTTGCTTCTTCTTGATCTTTAAAAAATACCAAGCCACCTACAAACGACACGACAAAAGAAAGAGCTGTACAGACAAATGCCCAGACAAGGTTCATCGGTTGATCTGCACTAGCAAACATCGTGATACTCGCAATCCCTGGTCCAACCAATGCGAAGGCTTCTAAAGCCATGATCCCGGCAAATATCCCGCCGATGAAACTAGAAACCATCACGATACTCAATACCCGTTTGTGTAAGATCGTCACCCCATATAATGCGGGTTCAGTGATACCAAATAAAGCTGAGATTCCTGCAGAAATCGCTGTTTGTCGCAATTTTGTATTTTTTGTCTTTAAACTTACGGCAAAACATGCACCAGATTCAGCGATATTATGTGCCAAAGAAGCCGGTAAATAGAGCATCTCTTTTCCTAACTCTCCCATTGAAGAAACAGCATAAGGAATCATCGCTTTGTGCATGCCAGTAACGACCATCAATGGTAGAACTGCGGCAAGTAAGCCTGTCGCTAACCAGCCTAATCGTTGATATAACTCGACGATCAAATATGAGAATGCGCCACCAACGTTATAGCCTAACGGTCCTAAAATCAGCAGTGCAACTGGGACAGTCACTAATAAAGCAACCATCGGAACAAAGAAAATACGAATCGGCTTCGGAGAAATTTTCGTGACATATTTTTCGACGATACTGTAAAACAACACCGTTAAGATTGCTGGGAAGACTTGAGAAGCATACGCAATATTTTCAATTGAGAACCCTAGAAAGGAGGTTCCGTCTGCTAGAAGGGTTGCCATTTCTGGTAAAAGCAAAGCACTCACTGCTGAAACAGCTACGATTTCATTGACTTTTAGCTTTCTTGCCGTCGTCATCGCAACTAAAATCGGTAAGAAGTAAAGAGGCGCTCCTCCGATCAAATTCAATAGCAGGTAAGTAGATGAGTTTGCATCCATCACACCCAATAAAGATAAGAGCAGTAAAAGTGATTTTAAGACACCGCCACCTGCAATCGCAGGGACCAACGGTTGAAAGACTGAAATGATAAAATCAAGTAAAATTGTTCCAATAGGTTTCTTTTCTTTGTTTATGTTCTGATCTGCCGAAATTTCTCCGATCAGTTTGGCTAATTCGTCATAAACTTCCACTACTTCATTCCCAATGATTACTTGGAATTGAGCATTGCTCCGAACACCAATGACCCCATCTAAGCGTTCTAACTCTTCACAATTTGTTTGTTTGACATCTTTCAACGTAAAACGAAGTCTAGTTGAACAATGTTCCAAATGAATGATATTTTCTTTTCCGCCAACGAATTGTAAAATATGCTTTGCTAAAGTTTGATAATCCATTTTTTCCACTCCTTCTTTCGTTTTTCTCTTTCGCTGCGCAGACAAAAAAGAAAAAAGCAGGCAAGACCATAAGAAATAACAACAAAGGATTCTTTGTGTGTCTTTCTTTAGGTCCTGCCTGCTTTACCAGTCACATGCCTGTTTTATTTACATTTACTATAACAAGTATTTTTTAAAATTGCAACCCCTTTCTTTTTATTCATTTAGCCACGGCTAAAAATCTCATAATCGATTTCATCGACTGATTTCGCCACGAGGATTGCTGAATACACATCAGAATTGACATTCAAAATCGTACGCAACATCCCTACCAACCATTCAACACCGCCAAAAATGGCAATACTTTCAATAGGTAACCCCATTTGCGGCACGATGATGGCTAAAGAAACGAGCCCCGCACCAGGAACTACCGCATTGGCTAAAGAAATAAAAGTGGCTAAAATCGCAAGATAGACCATGGTCGTCCATCGAAACTCTACTTGGTACATCTGGGCGATCGTGATCACCGTCAGTGCCATGTGCATTGCTGAGCCATTACTGTTCAATGACATTCCTAATGGTAAGACTAAGTGACTGATTCGCTTACTCAACCCTAATTTATGTTGTGTCTCTTCTAATTCGATTGGTAAAGTGATGGCTGAAGAAGTCGTTGCAAGTGCCATGATCGACATATTCTTCATATTCATGATCAATTTTAACGGATGTAATCGGCCGTATATACTGACAACAACTAACCATCCCAGTAAGAACAATACTGTAGCTAAGCTATACACCAGTAGATATTTTACCATTGGCAGAATGACTTGTGCGCCTAATTGGCTGATACTGCTACTCACCAAGGCAAATATCCCAATAGGGGCAAAATGCATCACATATTTGATGACTTGGATAATCACTTCGTTAAAATCAATGATTAGTTGAAACAACTTCGATTGGGGCTGTTTTTGTCCATATTGATTCAAGGCTAGGCCAAAAAAAATCGCGAAAACAATGATTTGGATAATCGAACCTTGCGTAAGGGATTCAAAAATATTTTTAGGCACAAACTGGAGAAACGTTTCTTGAATCGACAGCTCTTGCGCCTCGATCGTAGGACTTAATCGCTCTATATGTTCCATGCCAGATCCAGGCGTAAACAAAACAGCCAATAACACACCCCATAAAGCTGCCAATAAGGAGGAAATCCCAAAGATGAGCAAGGTGCGTGTCCCAATACTTGCTAATTCCTTCAAATCAATACTACCTAAAGCTTGAATGATCTGACCAAGAATCAATAATGGGATCGCCATCTGCATCAGTCGTAAAAATACTTCGCCAATCGGTTTTAACACAGACGCACTCATTGGCCAGAACATCCCAACCAAAATACCTAAAGCCAATGCAAGGCTAATTTGAATGATCATGGCATTTTTTTTCATCACTCGTTACCTCGTTTGTTGGATCACTGTTCCTGCACCTTCAGTCAAATGGTTCAATTTTTCAATGGAAGTAATGACTGCTTGACGTTTTGGATCACTTGCAACAAAACGTACCGCTGCCTCTACTTTTGGCAACATACTTCCAGCTGCAAAATGACCACCAGCTACGTATTCTTTTGCTTCTTCGGGAGTCATCGTCTCTAAGGCTTGTTCTTCTGGTTTTCCATAGTTGATATAGATATGCTCGACACCAGTTAAAATGATCAAACGATCGGCACCCACAGCGTCTGCCAATACGGCTGCTGAGAAATCTTTATCATTGACCGCTTCCACGCCTTGATAAAGCCCAGATGATTCAATTACTGGGATACCACCTCCACCTGCACAAATCGTGACAACATTAGCTGCTACTAACGCTTGAAGTGCTTCTTTTTCCACAATTTCTTTTGGTTGAGGAGATGCAACGACTTTACGGTAACCACGTCCTGCATCTTCCACGTATGTTCCTTCATTTTTTTGTACCGATTTTTTTGCCTCCTCTTCTGTATAAAATGGTCCAATCGGTTTCGTTGGCTTCTGAAACGATGGATCATTCGGATCAACTAACACTTGTGTCACGATGGAAACGACCGGTTGGGTGATCCCATGTTGCGTAAACGCATTGGTTAACGCTTGTTGTAACCAATAGCCAATACTTCCTTGTGTCATTGCGACACATGTATCCAAGCTCATTGGAGGATTTTTTGCGCTTATTCCTGCTTGTTGCTGCAATAATAAATTGCCAACCTGCGGACCATTGCCATGACAAAGAATGACTTGTTCTCCTTGTTCAACAAAAGCTGCGATAGCTTCAGCCGCCTGTTCGACTACGGCTTTTTGTCCTTTATCGGTTGGATCAGTTTCTAAAATAGCATTCCCACCTAAAGCAATCACATTTAATCCCATGTCTTTCCTACACCTCTTTCTATTGCTTCAGCGTTTGTGTACGATCCTCTTTTGCCAATAGGGCAAAGAGAATCAACCCGATGATCAACAAGACACAAGAGAGGTAAAAACCAACTTGCATCGAACCTGAAGTATCTGCTAAATAACCAGTAACGTAAGGAGCTAAAATCGATCCTGACATCCCGATAAAATTATACGCACTTAACGTCGTTCCTAAGGCTGCTCTTGGTGCATGTTTCGTGACAAACGTCACCATGATCGGGTCAAGTGCTAATTTCCCAGTCAATCCATAAAGAATCAGCACTGTGATCAATAAGGTACGATTGGTAACAAAAGCGATAGCAAAAACCGAAACGATTGCTAATGGAACCAAAACAAAGACTAGTTTCTTCGTCGCTCCTGTCTTATCATTGATCCGTGCAAAGAGTAAGGCGCCTGGTATCGATGCCCAAGGGACTAAAGAAGAAATAAAGCCAACACTCGCTCCAGTAAATCCACGTTCTGCAATCAAAAACTGCGGCAACCAAGTAAGAATCACAAAATTAGCATAAATGCTGGTAAAACATAAAATAAAGGCTGCTACTAAGTTACGATTTGTAAAAATCTGCTTCAAAGAAATTTTTTCTTTTGGACCTTCTTCCACTTCTGCTTCTTCACCCGGACGGATCACTTTTTCTTTCAACAATACATAAAACAAAATGCCGACAATCAATGTAGGAATCGCCATCAGATAAAATGGCTTGCTCCAATCATCCCCGTTTTCTAAGACCAATTTACTTGATAGAAGATAACCGCCTGATGTTCCAAAAGCCATACCACTATTAATGATGGCATTTCCAATCGTCCGTTTACTCTTTGGAATCGCTTCTGTCGACAAGGCAAACTGTGGACCGTAGTAAGCACCTTGCCCGATCCCAGCGATGGCACGAATCACTAAGAATAAAATAAACGTCGTGGCTAATCCGGTGAAGTATGTCGCTACTGCCAAAAGTAAAAATCCCACTGTGATGACTAACTTTCGTCCAATTTTGTCTCCGACGATCCCAAAAGGAATCTGAGCGATGGCATATGTCAGAAAGAAGATACTATTTGCTAAGCCTAATTGCGTATTGCTTAAACCGAATTCTTCCCCGACCACTCCCATGATCGGGTTAAAAATCGTTCGTGTGGCATACATCAAGATCCAACCAATAAAAAAGATTGCTACTACTTTGATCCAGTAAGTATCACTGACTCTTACTGCTTGTTTTTGTTTACTCGCTTCCATGTTTCACCCTCACTTTCTTCTCCTTCGATTGCTTGTAGCGCCAACCAAATACCAAAAGTTAGATCCTTTCCCGAAGAATGACCAATTCTCATGATTTTCTCTAACTGTTCTTCTATTTTCTCCTCTTGGTTTTGTGCTAAGTCTGAAAATAATTGATACACTAGTGAATTGGCGTACCCCTTTGTCGCACAAGTTAGATATGCTTGGCTGATTGCAGTCGTTGCCGTTTGGGCTTCTCCCAGAGCAACCGCTAGCGCGATTCCTCTGGGATCTGAAACAGTCCCTAAAACAAGCTGATAACCCATCAATAGGTCATCACCACTAGGCGTCAACCCTTTGCCTCTGCCTAAAAGATAACCAACGACTTCTTGCCATTCAGTTGTCGTCCACTCTCTGTTTGGTTGTGCCATTCGAGCAAACAGCGTGGATGCACGTTTATCTACCGGTAACCCGATTTTTGTCTGCCAGTTTTTTTCAGCCAAAAATGGTTTCAATAAAAGTAGTTGTTTTTTCGATAGCCCTAACGTGAAGACGTTGAGAGGAACCAGCCGACACGGTTTTAATGTCACTTGTCTGACACTTGAAATACTGTAAATCGTCAATACATCATCACTTATTTTTACACGATTTCCTGTTTGAAGAGCCGAAGCAAGTGTGTTAAATCGATCTTCAGGAAGATTGATACCAAAACTAGATAGATAGTCATGAAAACAGGCGATATTGATCAATTGTTGCTTGATTTCAACATTAAAGGAATGCTCAAATACGCTGTGGATCACACCTATTTTTCCAAATTGCAAAAGTGGAGATAGATACTCGCTCATTTGAATTTCTTGATTACTCAACGTTGATCCCTAGCTCCTTAGCATAGGCCTCTAAGGCTTGTTCAAAGCAAGCGAGTGGTGCCCGAACTGTACCTGCGCCAATTTGCCCCACTCCAGCATTTTTGTGCGCGATCCCAGTATTTATAACAGGAGTGATTGCTGTTTCCACCACTTTGCGAATATCGATTCCTAAGCAAGTTCCTTGAAAATCCCAAGTTGGTATCGAAAACGTTGGGTTATGCCCTTCGCAGATTTTCGCCATTTCATTTGAGGTTGCTAACGCATCTTCAAAACCACCTGCACCAACAAAACGGGTCACACCTGGTGCTGCGACCATGGCCATTCCACCTACACCGACAGTTTCAGTGATAGCACTATCGCCAATATCGGGATTACCATCTTCTTCATTGAATCCTGTAAAGTACAAGCCCTTTGGTGTATTTACAGGCGCTAGATGCCATGTATCGCCTGTTTCTGCGATTCGGACACCAAAATCGACACCATTACGTGTCATCGTTGTCACGATTGTTCCTTTAGTCCCTTGGCGCGCACCATCGACGATTGCTTTTCCCGTAGCCATCATGATATTCAAGAAAAATTGATCCGTATCTGCTAAGAACTTGATTACATCATATTTTTGTTCTTCAGGAATCTCCGTTTGAATGATCAATGGAGCGATTTCTTTCAGGAAATTCAAAGAAGCAGCAATATTTCTTTGATGGAATTCATCCCCCATCGTAATCGACCGGGCGATCAAAACATTTAGATTCAATCCTTCCTCGGTGAATGCCAATGCTTGATGGATTGTTGGTCCTAGTACTTCTTTGATCCAATCTAAGCGATCAACGACTTCTTGGGAATACGCACCAAAACGTAATACCTTACCGATACCTTCATTCAAGATACAGAAGGCTTGATTGCCTTCTTTCCGGTTTTCAACAATGAAGACCGGCATATCACCAGAAGTGATCCCTCCCATCGGTCCTACTGCTTGTACATGATGACAAGGAATGAATCGCACTTTATTTGCTTCAAAAAGTGCTAATGCTTCTTCTTCGTTTTCTGCCCAACGTTCGAATAACGCTGCACCTAGACACGCGCCTCGCATCGGTCCGGTCATCGCCTCCCAAGTGATTGGCGGGCCTGCATGCAATAGTGTTTTTTGCTTTGGATCATTTAATTCAGGAATCACCGTTTTTGCAGGGACCACATCGACCAGAAACGGCTGTGCGTTCTTGATTTTTTCTGTCACTTTCTGATTTTCTTCATCAATTTGCTCCTGATGCTCTTCCAACGCATCTAAAATTTTGATCATTTTCTTGTTACCGCTCGCGCGAGGCCGCCAATCCAACTGGACTGTTTGTCCACCATAGGTGACAATCGATTCGTTGAAGCTTTTCAAACCGACATTCACTACACGCGGTTTCGTCGTCAACAACTCCATGACTTGCTCACTCGGTTGTGGTACAGAAACTGTTTTTCCATCATATGCTAAGACTTCTTTATCTGCTTCAGACAATCTGATGCCTTTTAACAACAACGCCAGTTGAACCGCTTTAGCATTACTCTCTGCGACAAAAACACCTGCTTCTTTCAAGCGTTCCACTGATTTTTGGTAGTCTTGTGGATCATTCTTCGTCCCACACACTGTCGCCACGAAATAAAGTTCACGTCCTGCTTTTTCCGCTTCTGACTGCACAGATTGGATCGTTGGTAACAATGCACCCACCATGTCTTCATGGGCACCATATCCTAAAACAATATCAAATAAGATGACGCCAGTTTCTTCTTCCTTGGCGTACTCTTCTATTTTATGGATCCGGACTTCCGGATCGATCATTGGATGTGGTTTACCTTGTGTATAACGATCATCTCCTAAATCAATCACTTCATACCCTTGAGATTTCAAGATATACCCATCTTCTTTGACCAGACCACCTAAATCTAATGCTTCTGAAATCAGCATGCCTGCTTCAGCTGCGAGCGTTCCTCCAGAATATAGCCCTTTGACGACTTTTTCTTTAGCAAGCGTCAAGACACCCGGCTGTTCTAGTGCTTCAAAGTAATTTTTTTTCACTGTTGCTTCGTTTGCTAAATCCACAGCGATACGGGCAGTTTCCTCTAACGTGTGTCCCAGATAGACTTTTCCTTCGTGATTCGTTGGTTTTTCTCCTAAAAATATAGCGACGACTGGTTTTGAAATACTCTGCAATAATTGCACTACCTCGTCACGTACCTCTTTTGCAGGTGGCTTAGAAATCACACAGATCACATCTGTTGGTTCATGGTTTTCAAGTGCCACGATTGCATCTTTGACCGTTATTGCTCCCACCTTGTCGCTCAAGTCACGACCACCGGTACCAATGGCATGAACCACACCTCCACCTAGACGATCAATGATTGTCGTCACTTCTTGGATACCCGTACCAGATGCACCAACTACGCCAATATTTCCAGGTGCGACAACATTCGTAAAAGCAATTGGGATACTCGATAAAATACCTGTCCCACAATCTGGCCCCATCATCAGTAATCCTTTTTCATGCGCTAGTTTTTTCAGACGGACTTCATCTTCGATCGCAATATTATCCGTAAATGAAAAAACATGCAGATTATTCTTCAACGCACGTGCCATTTCTGCTACGCCGTATTCCCCCGGAATACTAAACAAGGCGACATTTGCATCTGGTAATTGTTTCAATGCTTCTTTCCACGTGGTCACTGATTTATTCGGTTGTGCTGTCTCTTTTGCTGATAGATCCGCTAAAAAATCATCAATCATTGGCAGTACCTTTTCCATGATTGATTCATCCTCACTCTCTACCACGATCATTAAATCGTTCGCAGACGCAGTTTGTGCCTTTTCTGTTAAAAGTGACGTGTTATTCAAAATATCTTTATTAGCATCCGTTCCCATCATGATCTGGCTCATGTTGACTTCCTCAAGCGAATTGATTTGATTAGTCAATAGCATCAAGTTGATGGAATCTTGATAATTATTTGGTAAAACAACCGTTTCTAACATAATGCCCCTCCTTATTCATTCATACACTGTCATTGTAGAAGATTAAGAAAGTGTTTTCATCGGACGTATTTCTAAAAGAATGCTATACTTTTTATCCATAAAAGGAAAAAAGGAGAATATGATGAAATTAAGGGAGTTATTATTGCTAGGTGAACTAAAAAAAGGGAAGATTCTAACGAATGAGATTGGTTTAGATAATGAAGTCGAAACTGCAATGGTCTTAGAAGCCATTGATATCGAAAATTGGAGCAAACAAAATCAGCTGATCCTGACCTCGTTTTATGCATTGAACGACTTGTCAGAAAAAGAACTGGAAGATTTTTTCATCAAGATGTGTCAAATCGGGATCAGCGGTCTTGTGTTAAAAACCGATCGTTTTATCAAGGTGATCCCCGAATGGTTTATTGAGTTATGCTTCAAATATGAAATCCCATTGATCAAAATCAGTCAAGAGATCAGCTATGAAAAAATTCTATTAACGATTTATGAGCCGTTACTCAATGCACATGCCCATACTTTACGAACCTACTATGAAGCACGCCAAAGATTCAACCGTCTAGAAAAACAGTTTTCTTCTTTAGAAACGATCATGCAAGAGTTTTATCAAATCATCGAACTTCCTTTTTCCTTAAAATTGCTTGATAAAGAAATCGAAATTTGCGAAGGGATGATTCCAACCGATGCCATCGTACTCTCACGTGAATCGCTGCCACAAACAGATTTCATGAAAAACGATTATTCTTTACTGACACTTTATGCTCAAACAGACTCGAAAAAACGCTATGCATTAGAGATTGCGATTTTCAATAACTATTCTCTCAATTGCTTATTGCTTGTTTATCTGAACAACCAACAAATCAAAGAAACCGACCTAGTCATTATCGAAAATGCCATTGACGCCTTGCAAGAAAAATTCAATACAGAAAGCCTATTGAAAAAAGAACGCTATACTCGTTTAAATAATTTAGCTGATGCGATTTTACAAAATACACCACGAAATCCTGAAGAACTAGATAGCTTGCTACAAGAAGCGCATATGCAGTCAAAAGATACTTACCAGACAATCGTCTTTTCAACTAAAGAGATGCAAACGCAATTAATGAAAAATCGCATCCTTACACTTTTACGGACACTGAAAAAAGAGGCGATTTTCTTTGACCAACATCAATATTCAGCTGTTTTATTCAACTTTGCTCAATCGGAAGGGCCTATCACTAAAGATCAGATTTCACGTCTGATGGTAGAAATACTCGCAGAAAATCAACAAGTAACATTTGCCATCAGCCAAGCAAAACCACGACAGGAAATCAAGGAATTGTTGTTTGAATGTTTGGATATTTTGAATTTCAATACCTCATTTTACAATGGTCCTGTTGTGACATCCGAAGATATCGGCATATTCAAACATTTTATTCGAGAAAATCAGATAGCAACATTGCAAGAAGCAATCCCTCTAAAATTGGCGCAGTTGGCTCAAACAGACTATGACTTATTTGAAACTTTTTATTGTTTTTTACAACACAATCGGAACTACAAACAAACAGCAGAAGCAATGTTTTTACATGCTAAAACGATTCGTTATCGTCTCCACAAAATTTCCAATTATCTATCAATTGATTTAACAAATCCGTTACAAATGATCAATCATGAGATTGGCACCTATATTATCAAAATGAGGAGACAGGCAAATGAAAGAAACCAAACAACTACTCGATGACATTACAGTAACCATTTATCCTGCTCAGAGTGATACACCGAAATATATCCTTTATTTGCATGGTGGCGGATTGATTTACGGATCAAAAGGTGACATACCCAATAGGCTAAAAGATCTCTTTTTAGCTCATGGCTACACTCTGCTAGCTCTTGATTACCTGTTGGCACCAAATACATCTGTAACAGAAATCATTGCAAAACTAAATGAAAGCTTTGATGCCTTAAAAAAGACAATCATTCATGAACACCCCTTTGGTATTTGCGGGCGTTCTGCCGGAAGTTATTTGATGTTCCACCTAACCAAATATTTGTGTGTGGATCGAGGTCTTTCACCCAATTTCCTAATCAATTTTTATGGCTATGCTGATTTTGAATTTCTGAAGAAACAAACCACTCCCACCACACACACATTAACAGAAGAAATGCTTATAGACATTGATCAACAAACACCCACGGCAGACGATCCACTGATGGGTCGCGCCTTACTTTATTACTATGGACGACAACAAGGAATCTTAGCCGATTACTATCGCTTACCGAAATCACTGGATTGGTCGGATTATGCCATTAGTGAAACAGAACTTGCAGTTTTTCCTCCTTGCTATAGTACCGCCAGCACCTCAGACCAAGAAGTACCTTTTGCTTCAAGTAAAAGGATAAGCAAACAGATCCCGAATAGTCGATTCAAACCTGTTTATGATTTAGAACATGACTTTTTGAAACAAACAAACGAGCCCCAAGTCCAAACAGTCTTAAAGGAATTATCAGATTGGTTATCCACCAAAGAGTCACTTTGACATATGGCACAGAAATCTAGTAATAAAAATGAAAAAGCCTATCTCTCGATAAATAGGAGGATAGGCTTTCACTTTTTACGATTCATTCAAAACTTGAATCAATCAACTAGATATTATTTTTTATTGGTCATTCGCCACTCGCCACTCTAATTCGTCTAACAGCGGTGTATAATCCACTTTGGTGAAATCAGTCACATCGAATGTATAAAGCGTTCCAAGTTCAAAGTGTTCATACTTTCGATCATTTATAACAGCTCTAAATTCTTCTTTGGTGATATGATTGGTTCCTAACGATCGATCGTCCAATGTATCCCCATAATGATAATGGTCCATGATATAACTCAAATGACGTTCAGGATCACGATCTCTTTTATAACGTCGTTGCCATAGTACATCAAAGTCTGCGTGCAAGCGAATCGTGATCACTTCATATCCATATTTTTTTGATAAGGCTTCTAATGGTCCTTTTTGTTTAACACTGAAAGGATACTCTGAAACAATCACTTTCTTCCCTGCTTCCATGTACAGTTCCAATGCCTGATAAAAGAATGGATACACCTTGTTTTTTTCTTGCTCTGCTCGTTCAGCTAAATTATCGAACCCAATTGATTCAGCGTAATACTCTTTGACTTCATCTAAGGTAAGACGATACATCGTTGGAAAACGTTCGAACAGTCGTTCCATCAAATAAGTTTTTCCTGTCCCAGGACTTCCTGCCAAAAGAAACAAATATTTTTTCATTTTAGCTCTTTCCTGCATAGATCTCACTTCCTGTATTCAAAAACAGGCCGATTTTATGTTTGATGATTGACTTTACTGCTTCGTTGGCTGGAATCACGTTGTGGCGTAATGATCGGCTGACTTCTGTTTCCCCAAAGCTTTCTTTTGCTGTTTTCGTCCAGTTAACAAGTAGCTCTGTCCCAACATTGAATTTACGGATTCCATGGTTGATCAACTCTGGATAATCTTCCTCTTTCACTCCAGTACCGCCGTGGATGACCAAGGGAACATCGACTACTGCGTCGATTTCTTTCAGGAGTGGTAGATTGACTTCTGTTTTTGATTTGAATTGTCCATGATTTGTTCCAATAGCAATTGCTAATGCGTCTACTCCAGTTGCTGCTACGAATTCTACCGCATCTTCGGGTTTCGTATACACTTTATCATCTTCTGCCACATGGATTCCTTCTTCCGTCCCACCAATCGTCCCTAGCTCCCCTTCCACTGAGACACCACGAGCGTGGGCGTATTCAACGACTGCTTTTGTTTTCAAGATATTTTCTTTAAAAGGTAAATGGGAACCATCATACATTACTGAAGTATAACCGCTATCGATTGCTTGCTTGATATCAGAGAAATCACGCGCATGATCCAGATGAAGAACAGCGTCCACCATTTCTTCTTCAGCGATCGTTTTCACTACATTGACTAAGACATTCATCCCAATATATTTCGCCGTATCCACACTTGTTTGGATAATGATCGGCGCACCCATTTCTTTGGCTGCTCGTAACATTTCTGGCAACATCTCTAAGTTATGCGTGTTGAATGCGCCCACGGTAAAATTCAAAGCTTCTGCTGTTTTTGTTACCTCTTTTAATGTCGTATACATTTTTTTTATAGCCACCTTTATTCTTATTTATTCCCTGTAATCGTAAGTTGTTTAGCAATTTGTCGCATCTCGTCCATTTTCCCCATATAATGATCAATTCCTTGATCGTCCCCAGCTCGTGCAGCTTCTGCTCTTTTTGCATTATATAAAGACATCAACTTCTTGTACCCATCATTGATACTTTTCTTCAGTGATAAACTTTTCTCAAGGTGTTCGATTGCCTGATCGTTATCCCCTAACTCAGCGAGCTTTAGTCCTACTTGTTCAAAAAGAACCGCTCGTTGGTCTGTTTCTTCTGTCTGGTCGATACCTTTCTTTAGTCGTTCGATCGTTGTTTGAAGTTCTTCTTTTTCTTCGATGGAAAGCGTCTGTATTACTTCAGGTTGCTCTTTTTTCTTTTTCAAAAAACCAAACATTATGCTCCCTACTTTCACATTAGAATGCTTTTAAAATCGGACTTAAGATCCAAGCGTACAGTAGCGCTACCACTACTGTATCGACATCTGTCGCTGTCGCACTAACAAATCCCATTGAATTGAAAATCGTTACTAATAATGCTGGCAACAAGGTAATAAAGAAGCCATGAGCGATTCCACCAATGATTGCTCCTCGTCGTCCCCCAACTGCATTGCCAAAAATACCCGCTGTCCCCCCAGCAAAGAAATTCGTCAACATCCCTGGCAGAATCATCGCTAATCCAAACATCGGCAACGTAAACATCGCAATGACCGTACCGATCGTTGTTGTGATAAACCCTAAAATCACTGCATTGGGACTATAAGGGAAGAACACCGGACAGTCTAACGCTGGAATCGCATCAGGAACTAGTTTCATCGCAATCCCACGAAACGCTGGAACGATTTCGCCTAGTAATAAACGTACCCCTGAAAGTAATACGTATACACCAACAACAAACTGGATGGCTTGTAAAAAGGCAAACATGATATAGTTTTGACCTCCTGATAGCTCAGCCGCAAACGTCTCTCCTGCAAACAACACAGTCACGATATAAAGTGGTACCATCACCACCATGACTGATAAATACGTATCTTGTAAAAATTCAAAGTGAGCAGGCAATTTAATGTCTTCAATCGATTTCTTGTTCTCGCCTCTTTCACCAAAGATTTTTGCTACCCCAGCCTCAAATAAATAACCGATCGTACAAAAATGCCCTAAAGCAATATCGTTTGAACCGGTGACCTTACGGATGATTGGTTGCGCCATCGCTGGCATCGCAATAGCAAACACTGCCCCAATGAAACCACCAACTAAAATCAAAACAAACCCACGTAACCCAGCAAAGTACCCAAATACAGTGGTCATCGTCGCCATCCATAAGATTGCTTGACCAGTCAAGAAGATATATTTCCACTTCGTAAAACGGGCAAGTAAGATATTATAGATAAAAATAGCTAAAAAGGTTAACGCGATATCTCTACCTAGACCAAGTTCATTCATTGCTTGACCATTGATTGCTTCAATTGACGGGATGATCCCTTCCATTTGGAACCCTTCGGTAAAAATTTGCCCAAAATACGTCAAACTACCGACGATGATACTCGAACCCGCACTTAAAACTTGAAAGCCTAGCAATGTTTTCAATGTACCCGAAATAATTTGACCCGTTGATTTCTTTTGCAGGATCAGCCCTAGCATCGCAATCAAGGCAATCGTGATCGATGCTTGAGTCAAAATATTTTCGATAATAAAATTGATAACGCCCATGTTTTCTCCCCCTATTTTTTCTTGATTAGATAGCTCCCTTACTTTGTAAAACTGGTGTTAACTTCTCTTCGATCTCAACTTTTGAGACGATATTTTTCAAGTAAATCATGGCTGTTGTCGGATCAATGGTAAATTTTTCAAATTGTGAACGAAAATTCTCTGCGGTAATGATCACATCTGGTTTCATCGAAACGGCCGAAGAGATATCGCAGTGATCCAGCTTAGCTGTTACGCCTAATTTATTCAATACATCCTCGGCTGACATTTGAGCGGCAAAACTACTTCCTAGTCCTGCGCCACATACAAATAAAATATTCAATTTGTTCATTCCACTCTCTCCTTTTAGCTACTTAAATAGTCGTTTTTTAAATAAATCTACATTTGGACTTTCGATCAAACGAGTCAATTTCGTTTCGTCATTGATCAACTCGATCAACTCCTTCATGATGGTTAAATGGGAATATGAATCTACTGCTGCTAAGCAGAAAATGATTTTTACTGGGTCCATCTCTTCATTGCCAAAATCAACTGGCTGACGAATTGTCGCGACACTCACGCCTAACTTATTGACGCCATCTTCTGGTCTGGCATGGGCTAATGCCAGATTCTTGCCAATAACGATATAGGCGCCATACTCTTCTACTGCACGGACCATCGCATCAACATAACTTGACTCAACGATATTTTCTTTCAACAGTGGTTTAGCCACTCGTTCAATCGCTTCTTGCCAATTGTCTACGTGTTCTTGGATCAATATATGATTATCTGTCAAAATGTCTTTTAGCATTGGTTGGATCTCCCTTTTATTGATTTCTAAATGATTTTGCTCAAATAATGTTTCTAATTTGGTGTAGATTGGCCGATCAATCTTGCCTCCACTTTCTTCCACGATCCGCAAAACGTCGGTAAACAATTCTGTTTGCCCACTCTCTGTCGGAATCAGTCGTTGGACCTTTTGGTGAGCATTTAAAAAATCTGCAATGATCGGACGATTCGCATCGGTTAAAATAGGCTCCAACACGAGCAACGGCTTGTTCTGATCTGATAATTGGAACGTACTGAAAATCAAGTCGACATCCAACTTATCCACCAACTCTGCTTCTTTAGAACTCAATACCGCGACAACTTCAATTTGTGGGAACTTCTCTTTTAAATTTTCTGCTAATAGATTGCCTGTCGCCAGTCCATGGTGACAAACCACCACTGATTTATACATGTACGTAACATTCTGTTTGATCGTGCTAGCAATCGTCGAAAAATGGATCACTAGAAAAGCAAGTTCATCTTCGATTATCTCTCCACCAATGACTTCCGCGATCGTTGGGACAAACAACTCAACGGCTTCATAAATTGGACGGTAATTAGCCCGAATATTTTCTTTCAAAGGATTCGTGACTTGGATTCGATGTTTCATGCGGATAATCAAAGCGGTCATATGTTTATAAAGATTTTCACACAGGATTTCTTCTTTTAAGTGAAATGGGATACGGGTCTGTTCCTCGACGAATTGGATCAGTTGGATCGTCAACAGTTGGGCTTGGACCCATTCCAACGAATTACTGATATCTTTTGAACTGAATGTTTCAATCGTAAAACGAAGGTAGTTTCTTTCAACCGGTGGGACGTCTGTCAAGCGAAACTCAACGATGACTTTTTCAATAAAATCAGTGAAACAGTCTTTTTTTTCGTTATTATTTTTCCAATTGATTGCTGAAATAAGTTCATGCTTTCTGACTCGCTGGACCCAGATCATTGTAAACAGCAACAGTTGATTTTTGTAGATATCATCTTCTTGTCTGATCATAGTATCTGTATAGATGGCTTCGAGCTTTACAATCTCCAAAGGTGAAAAATACTGTTGGAAAATTCTTTGAGCCGCAGTGATTTTCGTACCGTTTCTTGCTGAAAAATCAATTCTCCCTAGATTTTTATTAATCAAGTCATAAATCATCGTGCGGATGGAGCGCTCCGCTCCTTTATAGACCAATCCCTGTCTGCCAAAACTCACGATTTCGATACCGTATTTGATCAAATCCGCTCGCAAACGACGCATATCTTCATCCATCGTACTTTTCGAGATCATGAATGCTTCTTCCTTACGATTCAAATAAACTGGCTGTTGCTCATAAGCAATTGATAACACTAAATCAAAGGTCCTCTCGTCACGATTCAACAACTCCTCTTGATAAGTCACCAATGCTTCTGTCAGTCTTTTTTCTTCCTCATCGCTTAAACGCAACAGAAACCCTTGCTTACGAACCGTTTGGATCTCTGCTAATTGATTGGCTCGCAACCAACTATTGACATCCAGCACATCTTGACGAATCGTTCGTTGACTGACTTGATACTCTAACGCTAATTGTTCCGCTTTGATTGGATAATGATATGCTCTAAATCTTTGAAGTAACTCAATCGTTCTCGTTTTCATATGATTGATTTTCCTTTCTGAACCAAGTATATGTTTGCGCTTCCAAAATAAAAAGTAGAGATTTCTGCCAATTAAGTTGGCAGAAAAGTAAGAACACCTGTACTAATTTTTCAAGCAAGAAAGTAGCAGAAGTACCTACTTTCGAGAAATGAGCCGCACAAGTCGAAAATAGTCTCTCCTATTTTGGGCTTGCGCGGCTCATTTCTCGAAAAAATCCTCTTCAGGAAGCTCGCTTATTCGATTGTTTAGAAATAACCATTTCGCTCACCCAAACAGCTATTTTGTCACTCGTTTTAGTTGGTTGGTACCTACTGATACGATCGTTAAATAATTGAAGAAGTAACTCAATCTTTGACAAAAACCTAGTTTATCTAATAGTGGAAGGTGATTCAGCACTGGGATCCTTGCCAGTCCGTAAATCATCGCACTCAGCAGACTCAAGCTGATTAAAACGATATACACTCGACTGATTGGTTGATTCGCTTCTTTTCGATAGAGCAATAAAGCAAAAACCGGAAATAAAAGAAAGCCACTATAACCTAAACTAGAACCAACATTATGTACCCACGTTGAGAAATCCCACGAAGTAGCTTGGGTGTTAAGACTAAACAATCCTGTAAAAAGGCAATCGCCTATCGCATAGAAACCTAGTGAAACAACCAACCATTTCGCTAAATGAGTAGATACTTTTTCAAACGAAGAATACAGCGCAGGTAAGGATAAGCTAAAAAAGATGCCTGAAAAAAAAGAACAAACAAGAAAGAATGTTCTCACTGGACTTGTGACGTCACCGAATACACTGATTGGCAGCCTTAATTGATCTAAACCTGGATAGAACAAGCCCAAAATATAAGGTGTTGAAAAATCACTCAACACTCCTAGAAATAAAAAATAAAGCCCATAACGTCGTAAAAAAACCATGTACTCCTCCAAAACACTTTTATTCTTATATACAGAATAACATTTTCAATTTAATTGCAAAACAAAAAATCCTATTGATTCTGTCACATTCAGTGGTTTAAAATCAAAGGATTTTTTGCTTTGATAGAGCTTATTAACTATATTCTCAAAAAAGTTATCATTTTAAAATCAATGGTTCACGACGAGCTAGTTTAAGTGAATGGATAATGAATGACCTCTTTGTACGTTTCAAATAATTCAGCATTCAATTGATCGCCACCGTCTATATTGGCAGAATAAAAAATCGGTGGGTGTTTCACTCCCTCAGAAATCAACTGTTCACAAACTTCTACGATGATCGTATTGAGAATGGTCCCTCCAATCACCGTAGAAGAAGGCCCGACCTTTTGTGATAGCCCTGTTAGTTCACAACACGCATCTCCGATATCGCCGTGGTTATCGATCACGATATTCGCAATTTCAAATAATCGTTCCCCTGATGAATGGCGACTAGTTACAGATTTCGAGTAGGATACATTTGTTAGTGCGATGATTTTTACTCCTTTTTCTTTTGCCACTTTAGCTAAATCAATAATGATCGGGTTTCTGCCAGATACTGAATGAAGAATTAATACATCATTTTCTTTAAAAGGAATCGTTCCGGCTAGGGCCATTCCATAGCCTTCTAATCGCTCCATTTGACTCGTAAAGGTTACTGGATTTCGATCCAACATCACTTCTCGTCCAAATATTGCATTGATCGTCATCATTCCTCCAGCACGGTAATACATTTCCTCTGCTAAAATACCCGCGTGGCTGGCACCAAAAATATAAATAGAATGTTTTTGTAAATTTGATTGAGTCAATAATTCAATCGCTTCTCCAATTGATTGCCTTTCTTTTTCTTCGACAATTGTTAATAGTTCTCTGATTTTATCCATGTAACGAAACATTTAAAACCCTCCAAATAAACTGCTGATTCCTCGTCCAATCATTCCCCACAATGACAAATCGTTTCCGCCAAAAATCAAGATCCAACTTTGGATCGTTGTACTGAAAATCATGGCAGAAAAACCAACTAAAGCAACCATTGTGACAGATGCTGCAATCGTTCCGAGAACTGCCCCACGAAAACCGCCTTGGCCTTCACCAATGACTGCGGCTCCACCACATTCAAAGAAACTTGTAATGACCAATGGTACGATCAGTACACCAAATAACTGGAATGAATTTGCTAAGACAACTAAAATCGTTGAAGTGATCATCGCAACGATAAAACCAATAATGACCGCATTCGGACGATAGTTGAATAGAATCGGGACATCAAAAGCAGGTTTCGCACCTGGTACCACTTTTTCAGCAATCCCTTGGAAAGCTGGAATAATTTGATTAATCAATAAACGAACACCATACAACATGATCAATAATCCAGCACCGAAATTCAACCCAGCTTCAATGGCAAACATAACAAGATTCCCACCTTCTGGAATCAAAACTGGTGCGATGATCCCCACTACCACATTCATAAGAAACATGACCAATGCTCCCGTGATCGAAATTTCACGAAAAAATGAAAGGTTCTCTGGAACATTGATCTCTTCTGTCGATTTTTCTTTATTTCCCACACGCTTTGCCACAAATCCTGAAATCAATGATAAGATCCCTGTCGGATGACCGATCAAGAAAGAATCATCACCGGTAGCATCCCAAACATATTTGCGCATGATCCATGGCATGAATGACCAATAGCAAGCAGACAATAATGCACTAATCCCAATCAGTAAAGTACCAGTTAGACCAGCCTCTACTCCGGCAGCTACAAATACAAATGGGAACCACCACAGCATATGTCCAGTCAGAAAAATCGTTTTGACTGGTGTAAAACGAGCAATCAACAAATGGATGATCAATCCTAAGAACATGGCTAAACCGACTGTACCACCGTATTCTGCTGTAAAAGTCACATCAGATAACCCTTCAGTAACTTGCACACCTAATTGTGTCTGGACCGCCGTATTTATAGGAGCTATCGTCCCTACCAACATATTTACACCAGCCGTTAAAGCCACCATCCCAAAGGCTGCGGTCAAGGAACCTTTAATGATTGCTGAAAATGACTTTCGTTGGATGATCAAACCGATCATCGCGATCAGGGCTAAAAGAACAGGTGGATTTTTCAAAATATGATTGCTAATAAAATTCATCAGTCTAGCCCTCCTTGTTTTCTAAATATTGTTCTAATTGTGCTTTCACTTCATTTGTATCCATATATTTTTTGATTGGATAAACAGGCGCTTTGACCGAAGCTTTCAGTTCTGGTAGTAATTCATTACTAGTAAAATAAACATCTGCTTGAGTCGCTTTTGCTGAGGATAAATCAGTATTCTCTACTGTAGCTTTGAGCCCTAGTTCTTTGATCACCTTATCAATCGACATTTTTAAAACCATTGAACTTCCAACACCAAATCCACATACTGCTAAAATTTTCATTTTTTTTCCTCCTTAGGTTAGTAATTGGATTATTTTTTCCTTATTTCCCGATAAAATAGTTTGATACTTCACTTCATCCATAAATATGGACATGATTTCTTGCAATTTATCCAGATGGCTCTCACTATCTTTCGCAGCTAAGATCAAAAATATTTTCACCGCTTTGTCTTTCATATCTACTGCATTTTTTACGACTAAAAGACTCATGCTTTGTTCATTCACTCCTACGCCTGGTTTGGCGTGCATGAGGGCAAAATAGTCGGTTAAAACCATATATGGACCATGCTCTTCTACACTTTTGATCATATTATCCATATAAGTATGCGTTATCATTTTGCTTTTTAACAAAGGCTCACTTGCAATCTCAACGGCAGTCTCCCAATTTTCCACTGTATCGATTACTTGGATCTGCTCTTTTGCCAATAATGGATCAATTCTACTCATTCTTTTACCTCCAACATTTTTGAGATGAACCAGTTTTTATCACCTATCCCTTGCATGATCAGTTTCATCACTGCTTCAACTTCTTTCACATCTTCTTCTCGGATCATCAATAATACGATGATATCTGCTTTTTGATTTCCCCAATTAACTGGTTTATCCGCTACTAATATCGCAATAGCAGTCTCTTCTACGAATAGCGGATTACCATGAGGAATCACAAAACCGTTATCGAGATAAGTAGATTGGATTGCTTCTCGGTCAAAAACCGACTGGGTGTATTGTTGTTTCTTATAGTCATTTTTAAAGTTTTGCTGCTCCATCAGAAAATGGATTGCTTCTTCTTTTGACCCATAATGACCAAAATAAATATTGGACGCAAGCAATTGTTTTGTTTTTTCAGGTAAGATCCGCCTTTCTTTCATATGCTCATGATCAATCACTAAATCGATATAATGATTCATGATTCGTTTCATATCGCGACTAGTCACCATGGGTGAAATTCTGACGACAGGCTTTGATTGCTTGGGTATATCGACTGTAGAAATAATAAAATCAATTTCTGATAGATCCATGTAAGTCAACTTATCAATAGAGGCAGTTTCAATGCTGTCAATATCAGGTAAGATTCTTCGTATTTTGGCTGAAACAAATGAACTTGTTCCAATGCCATTCGGGCAGACAAATAATAATTTGTTTAATCGTTTGATCCTCTCGATAGCAGCTTGAAAATGAATGGTGACAAACCCAACTTCATCCTCAGATAGATTCACTTCACTTGGCCAACGAAAATCTTTTAATGCAAACCATACAACCCCATAAATGGACGGATAATTTTGTTTGATTCCATCAATCAATGGATTGACGATCGTTGTTTGCGCTTCAATTCGTAAAAGTAATTGATACAGATGTACTAGAAGATCTTCTTCTAGACGGTTATCTTGTGTTAAATCAATCTGGATACCTTCGCTAACCTTTTGGATCAATTGCCGAATTTTCCCGCGAAAAGCAAAAGGAATATTTTCACTTTTCATAAAGAATTTCAAGCCACTTCCTACGATAATGTAAGTTAAATATTGGACCTCTTCTTGTGTGAACTGATAAATTTTCTGGTCCTCTAATTTTTTTAATAGTTCATACACCAGCGGGTACTTATTGAACTCCAAGAAATATTTTCCATACTGATTCTTACCGATCAAATCTATTTTTTCACCCATTTTTGAGCGTTGGATAATCAATAAAATTGAAATCACAATGCTTTTGAAATAACTTTCTGGAATCTCCATTTGTTTTTCGTTGATTCCTTGACGAAAAGCTTGCTCGATTCTTCTTAAAAGCTGCTGATCTATTAGTTCTGCTACCACTTCTAGTTCATTGAAATGATTAAGGATGGTCCGCTTCAACACACGTTGGATTTGAATTTCATTTCCTTCAAAAAATGTTCCCGAACGATCAAATGTCAAATTCAATCCTTCTTTGGTAAAAATATCTTTCACATAAGAAAGATCATTGGCAATACTACTTCGTGAGACAAAGTATTCATCAGAAAGCTGTTGGTAACTTAAGTGTTCAAAATTCAACAGTCGATTGAGAATGGTTATTCTGCGCATTTTATTTTCCTGATAGTGCATAACTTTCATTTTCCATCTCCTTCTATGTTTACTATAATTTTTCAAACAACCGATTAGAAGACCAGAAAAATCATTAAAAAATAATGAGATAGTCTGCACATTACTAATCGAAGTCTTTTTTTAGTATACTCAGAAACAACTAAATAATTCTACTCACAGTAAAAAATATGAAAAAAGCCAACAGACGATTGCTGTTGACTTAAAAAATGTAATTTGAAATGATGGTAGAAAGATGCCTCTATTGCAATTCACTCAAACGACTTTTGATCGAAACATCCTCGCCATTTCTTTTTCTAGCACCCAATTCACCAATTGCGGTGAATAGTAAGTCACTGGAAGAATTTAAAGCTGTCTCAACTGAGTCTTGGATGACCCCAATAATAAACCCGATTCCTACCACTTGCATCGCAATATCATTTGAGATACCAAATAAGCTACAAGCCAAAGGAATCAATAGTAATGAACCCCCAGCTACTCCAGATGCACCACAAGCAGCTAAAGCCGCCAAGATGCTTAAAATCAATTTTAAGGCGAAAGAAGCTTCGATACCTAGTGCTTGAACAGTCGTTAACGTCATCACTGTAATCGTCACTGCTGCTCCCCCCATATTGATCGTTGCTCCTAATGGAATCGAAATAGCATAAGATTCTTTTGTTAATTTCAGTTTTTCTGCCAACATCATATTGATCGGAATGTTCGCCGCAGAACTACGCGTAAAGAAAGCAGAAATTGCACTTTCTTTTAAACAAAAGAAAATTAATGGATAGGGATTTTCTTTGATAAACAAAAAGGTAAGTAATGGATAGATGATCAAAGCAACAAAGAGCATAGTACCTACTAACACAAGAACTAATTGGAGATACTCGGTCAGTCCAGAAAGACCTGTTGTTGCAATTGATTCATAAACTAACCCCAAAATACCGATCGGAGCGAAAGAAATAATCAATTGAACCACCTGTGACAATGCGACCGAAATCTGATCGATAACTTCTTTCGTTGCTTCCGTACGTGCCCGCAATGCCAATCCTAATAATACCGCCCAAAAGAGCACACCTAAATAATTAGAGTCAATAATTGCTTGAATCGGATTTTGCGTGACATTGGTCAGCATCGTTGATAAAACAGTCCCAATATTTTGAGGCGCTTGTTCCGAAGCAGTTTCCTGCAGAGTAATCGGCACCGTAAAAATCGAACTAGTGATCACCGCCACAAAAGCCGCTAAAAAAGTCCCCCCTAGATACAATCCTAAAATCGGCTTTACGAATGTCTCATTCCCCATTTTATGTTTTGCAATTGAAGCTGCAGTTAAGAAAAACACTAAAAGCGGCGCAATCGCTTTTAAACAACTAACAAACAACGTTCCCAATAAAGCAATAAATCCCCAGGTCGGTAAAAAAATACCTACTATTATACCAATTAAAATACCACAACCAATACGTTGAACTAACGACATGTCCAAGAATTTCTCTAACAAACAACCACCCCTTTATAGTTTAACAACCATTCTAACATCTTCATGAGAGAAAAAAAAGGATAATTTTCAGAAAATTCTTGTTATTTATCCATCCCACTTGATAATTTGCATAAAATAACAATTATTTTTGCTAATAAAAGAGGAGATTGTCCTTTTGTTAAGGTTCTATAATGTCAAATGATGATGGACAACAACCACATCAAGAAAAAGAATGAATCAATCTAAGCTTATTCGCGCTTTGATTGACTCTTGATGAAATTATTTCAATTTGAAATTGCCAACACTGCTTGTCGAAAAATCTTTTTTAATAAGCAGACATACCCAATTAACTGCAAGAATTTAATTAGTAACAATTTGTTTAGATCCCAACATTAACACTTAGTTACTTGTTTCTAAGGTAATTTTACTCGCTACAATATTAAAATTCTATTGTAGAAACAGTAGTTGTATTCCGTTTAGTAGAACATCCAATTAGTAATTCAAATAACACCAGTAATCATTTCTTCATCTTCATTTCCTTTTTCTCAAAAATTCTGCTTATCCGTTTTTTCAAATAAAAATAAGTTCATATGCAAGTAATAAAGTTATTCTATGATAATAATTGGACCCGTATCCATTTATCAGATTTTAAAGATCGTTGCAACTTAATGTTTTTTTTCCTGTTTATGACCTTCTAAGCTATAGCACATCTTCTACTTGCTACAATATATAACAACAAAAAACATTATAAAGTACTAGTGTTTATTCACTTTATTTACTATACTTGATTAGTATGAATAAATTATTGGAGGAATTTACTTTGAATCGATTAAGAAATAACGAAACTTTTAGATATTACTTTTTTCTAAGTTTTTCCTTATGTATTGTTATTGCAAGTATTTATATTTGGTGGCCCATTGCTGGAAAAGCTCCGGTTGAACTTTGGGATGGCCAATCACAACACTTTTTATCATTTGTTTATTTCGGTGAATATGTAAGAGAATTACTGAAAAACATCTTTGTTGACCATTCATTTAGTATACCTACTTATGATTTCAGTATTGGCTATGGGCAAGATATAATTGGAACCTTACACTACTATATCATTGGTGACCCATTCTCTCTCTTAGCTATATTTGCAAAACCTAACCATGCAGAATTTGCTTTTTTTGCAGGAATCCTTTTACGTATTTTCTTTTCGGGAATTGCTATGTCTATCTTCTTACGATCTAAAAAAATAGCAAATTACCAAAGTTATATTGCTACCTTTATTTATGTTTTCTCAGGTTTCTTGATCAGCGCTGCTTCCCGACATCCTTATTTTATCAATCCAATGATTTATCTTCCTTTACTTTGTCTTGGAGTTGATCATATTTTCAATAAAAAAAGCGGTAAACTATTCGCTTTTATGACATTTATTTCTGTCATTAGTAACTTTTATTTTTTATATATGCTGACTTTGTTAGTATTCTTATACGCTGTTTACAGCTATATCAATCTATATTCGATAAAGAACTACAAATTACTATTACATTTACTTGGAAAATCGATTGCTAACTACCTGCTTGGTCTAATGATGGGTGCGGTGATATTCCTTCCTGTAGTTAATCAATTTTTTAATACCGGACGTAGCGGCATTGGACCTACAACTGAACTACTTTATACGAAAACTTTCTATTTAAATTTTTTTAAGAACTTTATCTCCCCTGTGTTTGGTGCTGAAGCTTGGACGATAACAGCTTTTTCACCACTAGTGATTATTATTTTTTCCTGTATTTTATATCAAACTAGTAGGAAAAAGAAATTTGCTATAATTGATCTTTGTTCTGTCTCATTATTAACTCTCTTTCTGTTGTTACCTATTTTTGGTAGTTTCTTTAATGGCTTTTCCTATAGTGCAAATCGTTGGATTTTTGGTTATACTTTTTTCTTATCTTTATTAACAGCAAAATATCTGCCGTTTTTAATTAGCTTAACTAGCAATTTTTCTAAACGGAATAAGTTAGAACGTATCACCTTTATTACATTGTTTTTTTCAGCATTGTTCTTATTAATCAATTACAAACGTGAAGTTCCTCCTTTTATAGGATTATTCTTTTTACTGCTTTATTTGATTATCCTTTTGCTATTTAATGATTCATATAAAACAAAATTTTCCCTTTGTCTTTTAGTTCTATTGAATGCCGTAGTATTTGGCGCATTTCAATCTAATCTTTATATTAATCCTGGTATGTATAATAACTACACAACAAAAGATATTGTTCAGAATGGTTATTGGACACCTAAAAGTTCAGCTATTGCAGAAATATCGAAATCAGATACACAGTGGCATCGCTATGAATTATTTAAATCAGGTAGCTCACGATCTGAAGTGAATAATGCGATCATCCGCCGTACTAACAGTACTAATTTTTATTTTAGCCTATCAAACAAAAATACATTCTTATTCAACCAGGCAATCGAAAATAATATCAATAGTGACTATGAATATTTTGGATTAGATAATCGAGCAGAATTAGGTACCCTAGCAAATAGTAAATATTATGCAAAGCTAGCTAGTGAAAGCGATCAAGACATTCCCTTTGGCTACACTTATTTAAAAACCATTATTAAGGAGGACCAACCAGTAGAAATTTATCTTAACACAAATTTCCTTCCTTTTGGTTTTACTTATGACTCATATATTATTCAAAATGAAAAAGAAAAAAATCCCTTAACAATTATGGAAAGTCTACCTAAAAGTGCAATTGTAGATAAACCTATTGATGGATTAAAAGAGAAAAGTTTTACTGATAATGAAAGTCAAAAGTTGAAGTACCATATTAGCCGCACAGACGGTGTTGAAATCAAAGGCGATAAATACATTGTTTCAAAAGCGAATGCCGCACTTACATTAACCATTGAGTCATTACCACAAGGTACAAATAACTACTTGTTCTTAAGATTAAAAGATATCGATTATCCAAACACACACCCTCGTTTTTTTGGAACATCACAAACTGAAACGAATATCAAAGCCAATTATGCTGATTTAACCAAACAATTCAATTATCGCAATCAGTATCAAGGGTGGTATGTAGGGATAGAAAATGCCTTATTGAATCTCGGAAAGATAAATCAAGAAAAAGAAGTAAATCTAAGTTTTGATAAACCTGGCATATATTCTTTTGATTCCATTAATCTATATACCCGTGACTATTCGAATTTAAGTGACCATAGTAATAAGTTAAAGGAAAATACCCTTCAAGATGTTAAATTCTCAGCAAATAAAGTATCTGGAAATATTGACTTGGCTAGCCAAAAATTACTTTTATTGACGATCCCCTATGAAAAAGGTTGGACCGCTTATAGCAATGGACGTGAGATCCCTATCGTACGAGCCAACTACATGTACTCGGGATTAGTACTCAAGCCAGGCGCTCATGATATCGAACTTGTCTATCATACACCTGGTTTAAAATTAGGGGCAATAATGACAATTATAGGCTGGTTCTTATTTATATTTGTATTTATTTATAAAAAAATAAGTCTGTTAAACTTAAATAAATAATGTGCATATAAAAATAATTGAGGCCTAGATAAAAGTGTCTAACCTCTTGGGAAAATAAGGCGACACCCATAAAAATTGGAAGAGCAATTTTTGTGGGTGTCGCCTTATTTCTTTAGACTAAACACTTCTGTCCCAGACTTCTTGACACTAGATATTTTATTTCACTTATGATACGGCGCCCCAGTATTAATTCGAAACGCACGATAAATTTGTTCAACGAGGATCAGGCGCATCAGTTGGTGCGGGTAGGTCATTTTGCCGAAAGAGATTTGGGCATTGCTGCGTTGCATGACGTCATCGCTTAATCCTAACGAGCCACCGATGACAAAGACGAGCTGGCTTTTTCCTTGGATGCCTAATTGATCAATTTGCTTTGCAAAGGCTTCACTAGTAGGATTTTCGCCTTGGATCGCTAAAGCGTAGACAAATTCATGATCTTTGATTTTTGCGAGTATACGCTCGCCTTCTTTTTCTTTGACTTGGCGCATTTGAGCTTCGCTAAGATTTTCTGGTGCTTTTTCGTCAGGTACTTCTATTAGTTCAATTTTCCCGTAGGCTTTAAGTCGCTTAACGTACTCATTGCTTCCTTGAATCAGATATTTCTCTTTTAATTTTCCTACTGAGATGATTTTTATATTCATAATTATTTCCTTTCCTCATTCTTCCATGTCGATTTATTCCTTCCTTATTATAATTGAGGATGCTTATTCAAGAAAGTGATTTAAAAAAGTTTTCCCACATAGTTATACACATCTTCCACAGGTTTATCCACAGTTTATCGTGGTTTTATTACTTATTTCATAAGTATTTCTTAAGCAAACATATGTTTCGCACAGATTTTTCCACTTTTTCCACAAGTTGTTGATAACTTTTATGGACAATTATACGCATTTTTTACAAATACTTTTCCACAATTTCTGTGTATAAGTTTGTATTTAATTTTTTCATCTGAAAACAATTATTTTTCCTAATGTTTTTCATAAAAAGTTCACAGTCTGGAAGTAGACTAAATCTAGTAAATAAGTCTATACTTAACTTATCTAGAAAATAATAAATGGAGGCAGATCACATGGACAGAAGAGATGTGACACCAAAAATGAAAAAAAGAAAATCTAATGGCATTTGGCGAAAGCTAGGTCTTGGCGTAGTTGGTGGCGTGATTGGCGGATTACTGACTTTCGGTATTTTTTATGCAGCAACTGGAGGTGGTAACTCAGTAACGACTTCTTCTAGCAGTGGGACACAAAATGCATCAGGCGAAACAGTTGTCGAAAATGTAAAAGTCAATGTAGATTCAGATATCACTTCTGCAGTAGATAAAGTACAAGGAGCAGTTGTTTCTGTTATCAACCTACAAAAACAAAGTTCATCATCTGACCCGTTTGGTTCATTATTTGGCCAACAACAAGAAAGTAGTGGCGAAGATGGCGAATTGCAAGCTTACAGTGAAGGTAGCGGTGTGATCTATAAAAAAGAGGGCGGTTCCGCTTATATCGTGACGAATAATCACGTGGTCGATGGACAACAAGGGTTAGAAGTTTTATTAAAAGATGGAACAAAAGTGAAAGCAGAATTAGTCGGTACAGATGCTTACACTGATTTAGCTGTGTTGAAAATCAGTGCTGACAAAGTCGACACTGTTGCTTCATTTGGCGATTCTGCTTCATTGAAAGTCGGCGAACCTGCGATTGCGATTGGTTCTCCTCTAGGTTCTCAATACGCGAATTCCGTAACATCAGGGATCATTTCTTCCTTGAATCGCCAAGTGACAAGTACCAATGAATCTAATGAAACGGTCAATATCAACGCGATCCAAACAGATGCAGCGATCAACCCGGGGAACTCTGGTGGTCCACTAGTTAATATCGAAGGACAAGTCATTGGTATCAATTCAAGTAAAATTGCATCGACTTCTGATTCTTCAAGTGTAAGTGTTGAAGGAATGGGCTTCGCGATTCCAAGTAATGATGTCGTAAATATCATCAATCAACTTGAAAAAGATGGAAAAGTAACACGCCCTGCACTGGGTATCACAATGACCGATCTTTCCGCCGTTTCTACACAACAACAGGAACAGATCTTGAAATTACCATCTTCTGTAACAAATGGCGTGATCATTCGTTCGGTTCAACCAGCAACTCCTGCGGAAAAAGCTGGCTTAGAACAATATGATGTCATCACAAAAATCGATGATACAGAAGTCTCATCTGGTGTTGAATTACAGTCTGTGCTTTATGGTAAAAAAGTTGGTGACACTGTGAAGATCACTTATTACCGTGGCGAAGAAGAAAAAACTGTAGATATCAAATTGACAATTGATAATACTGCATTAAATCAAGGAAATTCAAATAGTTCCAATGGCTCAAATAATTAATAAAAAAGACGACTATCTCAGTGGAGGTAGTCGTCTTTTTTATTATTGCTAGTTTTTGAATGCTTCGCCAACTATCGCATCTTCAGGTAAAACTAAGATGCCTTTTTTCTCTGGGGCGTTAGGTACGTGAAGTTCCTTTGCAGAGCAAATCATTCCATCACTTTTGACCCCTCTTAATTCTCCAGGCCAAATCATCATACCGTCTGGCATCATTGCACCAGGTTTGGCAACGACTACTTTTTGACCTGCTTCGATATTTGGTGCGCCACAAACGATTTGTAAAACTTCACCACCATCTACTTCAGTTTCAGTTACAGATAAATGATCTGAATCTGGATGGGGTTCACAAGTTTTGACGTAACCAACAACGATTTTCGGCTGGTTGTCTTTTTCGAGTGTTTCTTCAAAGCCAGCTTCCTTGATCAAACGGTTCAATTCAGCTAGTTGTTCTTCTGAGATTGTTACTTGGCCGTTGCCTTCAATTGTTAGATGATCTGAGATATGGAAAAAGTTCCATGCAACGATTTGGCCAGATTCATCTTTGATCTGCGCAACATTCCATTTGCGAATAGCGGTATTTTCCGTCCCTTTATCGTCGGCTACGATCACCATTAGTGTGTCGCCCACATGTGCGCGATTATAAGCAAAAATCATTTTGTTTCCTCCAATATCATTTGTTGAAGTTGTTTTTTATTTATGGCAACTGAATACATCGTACTTTCGGGAAACCCCACATAGTCCAGCGCCAAACTCTCTTGCTTTATCTTAACAAAAAAAGGCGGTTCTTGCATGATAAATTCTCTTAGAAAAGCTTGCCGGAATAAAAAGAAAGCACGGATCAAAAAAAAAGACGAGGAAACGAAATGCACCATCTTTCGTTTCCTCGTCTTTTTTGTTCAAGGATCTGCCTATTGAATCAAAAACTAGGCTTCTCTTGGTTCTGAAACGACTAAGACATCACACGGAGCTTGTCGAATCACATAGCTTGCCACACTACCAGTCATAAAACGTTCAACGGCATTTAACCCTGATTGACCAATCATGATCAAGTCGATTTGATATTTCTTTGGTAGTTTTACTGCCATAGATTCTCTGACCGAACCGTAAGCCACAATACCTTCTATTTTTTGGTAGTCAACGGATTTGCCGTAATTTTTACATTCTTCAATCAATTCTTTTGCTGATTCAGTCTGTTGATCGATCAAGGATTGGTCAATAGGCGTATACCCCATAAATTGATAAAATTGTTGGTCGATCACATTCGTCACATATACTGTGCCTTCATTTCTACGAGCTACCTCAACGGCTTTTTTGAATGCAGCAAACGCTTGCTCGCTTCCGTCAATTCCAACTAATATTTTCTTATATGCTTGTTCCATTTTTCCCACTCCTCTCGTTTCTCACTGCTGAATCGTTTTTGTTAAAAATTGTTCGATTTCTTCTTTTGTTTTACGATCTTTATTGACCAGACGACCTAGTTCTTTCCCATCTTTGATGACAATAAAACTTGGAATACCGAAAATATTCCATTCTGCTGCTAAGTCGATATACGCATCACGATCCATTTCGACAAATGTCCAATCTGAAAAGCGACGCTCGATCTCTGGCATTTGTGGTTTGATGAAGCGACAATCGCCACACCAATCGGCAGTAAAGAAAAAGATATGATTGCCTTTTTCAACATAACCGGCTACTTCTTCAAGACTTTTAGGAGTAATCATAGGTTTACACTTCTTTCTTATTCTATATTCTACTTAAATTATACACCTTTACAAAAAACTGACCAAACTATATCTAAAAAATAAAAAACGAGCAAAAGCGGATAGCCTTCACTCGTTGATTACTTATTTTCCGTAAACGATCGTATTCACCGTTGATTTATCTAAGCCCTTCAATGTTTGGATCAACATTTCTCTGGCTGCTTCAAAGTCACGGATACTAAACATCGTTTGATGCGTATGGATATAGCGCCCAACCACACCGATAACGGTACTTGGGATTCCTTCATTTTGTGTATGAGCAGCACCCGCGTCGGTACCACCTTTTGATACAAAGTATTGATATGGAATATTGTTTGTTTCAGCAATATCTAGTAAATATTCACGTAAACGTGGCAACATGATCAATCCTGGATCTTGGATACGCATCAAGGTGCCTTCTCCTAGATGACCAAATGTGCCTTTTTTCGTTACTGTATCATCTGCTGCAGAGCAGTCTACCGCAAAGAATAGATCAGGTTTGAATTTGTTCACTGAAGCTTTTGATCCACGTAAACCAACTTCTTCCTGGACGTTAGCGCCGGCGATCAGCGTATGACCTAATGTTTCTTTTTCTAGGGCTTCTAATGCTTCCAAGACCATCGTACAACCGTAACGGTTATCCCATGACTTACTGATAATATTTTTGCCGTTTGCTGTTTTGATCGTTTCTGCATAAGGTACGATCGTATCTCCTGGTAGGACACCAAAACTCATTGCTTCTTCTTTTGATTCAAAACCAGCATCAAATAAAATATCTGTTACTTCGACTGACTTTTGACCGCTTGTACCACGTAATAAATGTGGAGGCACGGAAGAAGAAATACATGGGTAATTTTTCCCTGTTGATGTCTTCAATGTAAAGCGTTGAGCCGACACTACATAAGGATTCCAACCACCTAGCGGAACCACTTTGAACAATCCGTTATCTTGAATTTGTGTCAACATAAAACCAACTTCGTCCATGTGTGCTGCCACCATGACACGAGGGGCATCCGTTTCTTGGTGATGGCGCAATCCAAAGATCCCACCTAATCCATCTAATTGTAATTCATCAACTAGTGGTTCCATGTGTTGCTCCATGTACGCGCGGATATCTTGTTCAAAACCACTTGTTCCTTGTAATTCTGTTAATTCTTTGATACGTTGAAATGTTTTTTCATCCATAATAATGATCGTCTATAATTCAGACTTGTCTCCTTTCAATCTCAGCTTTGATTTGTCTAAAAAAAATAGCAGCTGGACAAATCTATCGTGATCATTATACCGTATTTTATTTCAAAACGGTTATTTATTTCAAAGAAAATCCGATAGTGTGGTAAAATAAAGCCAAAGAAACTTGTGTAATTGTAAAGGAGGGCAAGCAGTATGTATGAAGAAAGTGAACAGGCCTATTTCAAAGGTGGTTTAGCTGTCGGACTTGGTTTAGGATTATTAAGTGGCGTGGCAACTGCACTATGGTACAACCGTAACAAAACGATGTCCGCTGATGAAGTCTTAACTACCATCAAAGAAGCATTTTTAGACGAAGGCTCGATTGAAGGCTCCTGGATCTCTTTTGAGAAAGAACCGACACGTAAATTTGCAATCCATTCAAAAGCTTATCGTGGTGGGATTTCTCGCATAGAAGATGGGGAAGTCGTCTATTATGAATTTTTAGCAGATGCCTATACTGGTACTGTTTTAGATATTTCTAGAAAAAAAGGAACAGATGCTTGATTTCATTTCTTAAAAGATTCTCTTAGAAATAGGCTTTCCTATGGATAAGAGCTTCTTTTTTGCGTAAAAACTGGTATAAATACTTAGAACAAGTTATGCTTAAATCAAAATTGACAATTTATTTAGGAGAGTGAAAAATGGAACAACAAGAGAAAATTGCTATCTTGATTCCTTGTTATAATGAGGAAGCTACAATTTCAAACGTTATATCCGATTTTAGAAAAGAACTACCAGAAGCTGATATATATGTTTACGATAATAATTCTACAGATGCAACCTATGAACTTGCTGTAAAAGGCGGAGCAATCGTCAAAAAAGAACCGCGTCAAGGAAAAGGGAATGTTATAAGACAAATGTTTTTTGACATTGATGCTGATTATTATTTGATGGTAGACGGAGATGATACTTATCCAGCCGAAGCCGTACATGAACTTTTAGAAAAATTACGTTCTGGCGAAGCTGATATGGTTATTGGCGACCGTCTTTCTAATGGCACTTATTTTGAAGAAAATAAACGTGCCTTCCATGATTTTGGCAATAATTTAGTTAAAAATACGATCACTCGTTTATATAAAACAAAAATAAGAGACGTGATGACTGGCTATCGCGGATTCAACCGTATTTTTGTTAAAAGCTTCCCAATCATGAGTGCTGGTTTCCAAATCGAAACGGAATTGACCATACATGCCTTAGATAAAAAATTCAAATTAGTTGAAATTCCTATTGACTATCGTGACCGCCCCGAAGGTAGCGAGTCAAAATTGAATACCTTTTCTGATGGCTTCAAAGTCATTATGATGATCATTAAAATGTGTAAAGATTATAAACCTATCCTATTTTTCAATATCTGGACAGTCATCTTCTTTTTAGCTGGTCTGTTCACTGGGATCCCTGTTATTCGAGAGTTCATGCTGACGAGCTTTATCACTAAAGTCCCTTCGGCCATTCTAAGTACTGGATTCATGATACTCGCGTTACTTTCATTAGTAACAGGAATGATCTTAGATACAGTTGTAACCAATGCAAAAAAAGAGTATGAACTGAACCTATATCATGTTTATAATGAGTACCAGCAAAATAGAAAAGCAAGATAGGAGGATTCCCATTGGAAACAAAAAAGATTCGCCTTCTACCGATATTTTTTTTGACCTTGCTACTATTTCTTATTTCTTTTTTAACTGCCTTAGGCCTTGGTTCTTTAAATCCATTGCTGATTCTTGTCTTAGTCTATTTATTGTGGTATACGGGTAAAAAATTAGGGAATGACTTATTTTCATGGCGGCTTGATTTTACAACTGGTGTTTGCATATTATTCTCGTTATTATTTTCTCTCATCCTCGCTACTGGTAGTCGTATACAATTTACACATGTTTCAGCAAGCTATGAAGAAACAACACTCGTTCCATTTAGTTTTGTGCAGATACTAATAGCTCTAGCAACATTCTGTTATTTTTTGATCATATTACGTTTTATGGTCAAGTACTTAATACAAATCAGCAGTTATCTAGGGGGAACTAACATAGACCTGCAGCCTACATGGAAATTCTTTCTTCTGTTTGCGATCATCATGCTCTTATGTTGGGCCCCTTATGCTCTTACGTTGTACCCTGGTGTCGTTTTACCAGATTCATTAAGTTCAGTCAGTCAAGCTCTTGGGGACACTGCCTTAAACAATCATCATCCTATCTTATTTACGTTGATTGTTAAATTTTTTATCGATATTTTACCAATAACAATTAATCATGGTGTATTTTTGTTCTCCTTGTTTCAATCGTTGATTACTTCTTTAGCACTTAGCTATTCCTTATGCTGGTTAATGAAGAAAAAAATAAAAATAGTGCCAGTGATGATCTCACTTGGTTATTTTTCACTCGCACCAGTTTTTCCTATCTATGTTTTGAACATGCAAAAAGATATTTTATTTTCTGTCGCATGTTTGTTATTCTCTTTAACTTTTTTTGATGTAATTACTAACAAAAACAAGCCTACGATTGCACAGCAACTATCCTTCATCATATTTGCATTATTAACTACTTATTTGCGTAATAATGGTCTGTATGTAGTAATTGGATCTTTGGTAATTTATGGGACATACGCAATCAAGAACAAGAAGTATCAACCATTCATCCAAGTTACACTGAGTTATCTTTTTCTGGTAATTTTAGTATTCCAACCCTTGCTGAGTCGCTATGCTATTCCCTCACAAAGCGCAGAACAATTAGGGATTCCTTTACAACAAATTTCTCGAACCGTTGTGTTAGATGAAGGGCATTTGTCAAAAAAAGATCAAGAATTTTTAAGTCAGATATTACCGATTGAAGATTATAAAGCTTATGCACCTAGCTTAGCTGATCCAGTTAAATGGCATAAAAATTTTAATAACGAATTTTTAAATATGCATAAAAAAGAATTTTTGATGCTCTGGGCTAGAAATCTTCCTTCTAATTTGAAGATTTACATTGATGCATATATATTAGAAACATTTGGTTTTTGGGCCCCAGGCGTTAAAAATAACTATGGATTCTTAGATACCCGTGTAAATGAGAATAGTTATGGGATCAAACAAGCGAATTTAATTGAGCGTTACACAGGTAGCTCTGGTCTCCAAACAATGATTGATCAACGTGAATTTTGGGGTTCTGGAACATTGTTGTGGTTATTTTTATTGAGTTTGTTTTTATTATCGGTCAAGAAAAACACATATCCTATAGCCCTATTACTACCTGGAGGGCTCGTCTTTCTGACGATTATGATAGCCACCCCAGTTGCTTTCAGTTTGCGATACGTTTTTATTCTAGCTTTAGGATTACCTATTTATTTACTAAGTCCTTTTTTACTCGAAAACGAAAATAAAACAACCACGATATAGGAGATTCTCATGAAGTTACTAAAAAAAACGATTACGGCTTTTTTAATTTTATTGATCAGTTATTGTATATTGCTGACTATTTCATTTAGCATCCCTCAACAACTAATACAAGAGAACACAGATAAATCTTTAAGTCTAATCGAAAGTGAAAGTTTGTATCCTATAATGAACCATGGAAACTCTGATGGGACCAAACTTGATAATTTCACAGATCACTTAATGATTCGTAAAACCTCTAAAAAAAGCGACTTAAATATACTCGAAAATGCGATGTATGTAGACAATTATCCTCGATACTGGCACGGTTACTTAATCTTTTTACGTCCTTTACTGATTATCATGAATCTAGGAAGTATTCGTTTGATTTACGCAGTTGTCTTATTCTTACTAATTGGATTGACTACTTATCATCTAATTAAACGCAGTGATATTTATGTTGGAATTGCTTTTTTAATTTCATTAGCAGTTGGAAATGCAGCTACTTTTTTCTTTAGTATGCAATTTTCAAATCTGTGGATCGTGACACTTTTAGCTATGCTACTTATGTTATGCAAACCCAAATATATTGAGAAATTTCAAAATATGCTTATTTTCTTTTTCATGGTCGGTTCACTAACTAATTTTTTTGATCTCTTGACAGTTCCTTTGATTTCTTGGGGAATACCAATGATCACGTACTACTATATCAACAATAAATATCCAACAAGTGAAAAAGAAGATGGAGAAAAACCATATGAACGTCTCATATTCACTGGTGTGTTCTGGACGATTGGTTACGGACTCACTTGGTTTACTAAGTGGTTATTAGCTACTATTATTTTAAGAAAAAATGTCATTCATGATGCTCTCACCCAAATTCTATTTCGTACAGAAGGAAATACTGACTATCCTTTACAACGGATAGAAATGTTAAGAAAAAATGTCATTTTGATGTATCCCAGAGTAACGATTCTTATACTTGGAATCACCTGCTTCATATTTTTAGCTATAGCGATAAAAAAAAGAAGCCGTACCTATCGATATACTAATTTAATTCGAACATTCTTTTTGTACAGTTTGATGGCTTTAGCTCCTTACATTTGGCTCAATTTACTCGCAAATCATTCTCAAATCCATTTTTGGTTCACTTATCGTGGACAAATCATTACTGTTTTTTCAATCCTTTGTGGAGTTGCTTCCTTGATCCCACCTACACCAGATGATAAAAAATTGAATTTGTGATATTGATTTAGAAAAAACAAACACCTAATAAATTACTAGAAGTATAGCACCCAAAAAAGTTAAATTTTTAACTTTTTAGAGTTCTACAAACTAGTCCATTTATTAGGTGCTTTTTTATAACATAAAAATGAAAAAACTTTTATTTTCTTATTTAGTCTCGAATGAGTGTAAGACAGAAGTAACTTTATTTATTGTTCGGTACTGATCGTCACAAACTTCACTTCGACATATTCTTCTACCCCAAAAGTTCCGTTCTCACGGCCAAATCCTGAATGTTTGACTCCCCCAAATGGCGTCGCAGAATTTGAGATGGCCGTGTCATTGACGCCAACCATGCCATATTGCAATTTATTGCTTACATTGTTGATCGTATGGATATTTGTCGCAAAGAAATACGATGCTAAACCAAAAATCGTATCATTGGCATCTTTGATTACTTGTTCTTCGTCTTCAAATGTAATGATTGGAATCACTGGTCCAAATGTTTCATTGTAGAAAATATCCATTTCCTTTTTTACACCATCTAATACTGTCGGTTCAAAGAAGAAGCCATTTGCATATTCTCCGTCCGTTAGACGATGACCGCCAGCCAAGATTTCTGCTCCTTTAGCTACTGCATCTTCTAGTTGTTCTTCAACTTTTTTTACGCCTTCTTCATTGATCAATGGCCCCGTAGTTGGATCGTCTAATCCATTTCCAACAGTCACTTCTCTGATTTTTTCCACAATCAATTTTGTTGCTTGTTCTTTGATTTCTTTATGGATAAAAATTCGATTTGGTGACGTACATACTTGTCCATTGTTGATAAATTTCGTTTTGATCAATGTATCGACTGCTAATTCTACATCAGCATCTGGAAAAATAATAAATGGCGCATGTCCACCTAGCTCCATGGAAACTTTTTTCAAGGTAGGTGCTGCTTGTTCATTTAGAATTTGTCCGACTTCTGTTGAGCCTGTGAATGTGATTTTTTGGATATCATCCGATTCAGATAAAATCTTCCCGATCGTTGAGGAATCACCCATGACGATATTTACAACGCCATCTGGAAAGCCAGCTTTGTGGAATAGTTCCATCAGCGCAAGTGCTGATAAAGGTGTTGATTTTGCTGGTTTTAAGATAACCGTACATCCTGCGGCGATTGCCGGTGAGATTTTACGAATGATCATATTAGAAGGAAAATTCCATGGTGTGATGGCACCGACGACACCAATTGGTTGTTTACGTGCTTGCCATTGTTTTCCTTCAGGTGAAGGAATGATTTCTCCCATGATTCGTTGACCTTGCGCTGCATTCCAGCGAAGGTTCTCGACATTTGTTTGGATTTCTGCCGTCGCTTGAGCAAGCGGTTTTCCTTGTTCCATCGTCATGATTTTTGCTAAACGTTCACTGTCTTCTTCTACAAGATCAGCCATTTTATTCATTAATTTTGCTCGTTCGCTTGGTGCTGTTCTTGACCAATCTTCGAAAGCCTTGTTGGCAGCCTTGATTGCTTCTTTTGTCTCTTTTTCGCCACCTTGTTGAACGCTTGCTAATGTTTCACCAGTTGCTGGATTGACGACATCAACTGTTCCTTCAGAGCCTTCAAGCCATTTGCCATTAATATAAAGATGAGTTTCTACTTGCGGTAAATCATATTTCCCCATAGTTTTCCTCCTCTATTCTTAATTACATAACAACCGTAACACTAATAAAGTCAAAGCTCAAACCATCTGTTTAGTATGAATCGATCCAACTTAGACCTACATCTTCAATTTTTTCGTTCTTTTGAAGAATAAATTGATCGTTCATTCAAAACCTTTGTTACAATGAAATAGAAGTATCACTATAATTTTATCCTACGACTAAAGGAGTGCTTTTATGGGACTATTTGATGGCTTGATGGGAAATGCTACCCAAAAAGATACAACCAATATCACAAGAGAAGTTCAAGAAATCCTGATTCCAATGGAACAGGTAGAGTTAGCGTTCAAATTAGTACGTGATTTGATTATTTTTACCGACCGTCGGATGATTATCGTCGATAAACAAGGAATGACCGGTAAAAAAAGCGAATATAAATCGATCCCTTACCGTTCGATTTCACGTTTTTCGATTGAAACAAGTGGGCATTTTGATTTAGATGCCGAATTGAAAATTTGGATCTCTAGCGCAGAATTACCCGCTGAATCGTTACAATTTAGAAAAGATAAGAATATCATCGCTGTACAACAGGCACTTGCTGCAGCTGTTTTATCTTAAACTTACGATCATCACAAAGAGCCTCCACATCCAAAACTTGAAGAATTTTGGGTGTGGAGGCTGATTGTGCATTGTTGACGACTTATGCAAAAACGCTTCTAGAGACTTAAAATTTTATAATACATAGCCTTCATTTTTTGATCTTTTGTTCTTTTTTCTTTAAAGTCCATTTTTTCTAGTTTAAGTTTCTTCATATTTTTCTCTTTGATTTTATTGATTTCTGTAAAAGAACGTTGTTTGATACCCTCGATTTTTTGTCTTCTTTTCTCTTTTAACTTTTCTAGATCTTTTTCTCTCATCACGCTCTCCTTTCTTTCGAAGAAGTTTGGTTTCTAAGATTCACTGTGACCATACAAATCTAGAAAGTAGTATCAATCGAACAGGATGGCGGGACGTCCAAGTCTCTTCTATTCATATTCTAGATTTTTGAAAATTTATCTCTCTTTATTTTTTTCGCTTTGCACAATAGTCTGAGAATCACCACTGTGTAATACTTCTTTACTATCTTTAGTTACTTCTTTATTTCTGTCGACTTCATTTAATGCTTGCTCTTTAACTGATGCTAATTTACGCTGTTTTCTTTCTCTAAGCCCTTCCAATGTTTCGTGTTCCATCGTAATTCCCCCCTTTAATAATTATTCTATTGGATAAATGTCGAAAGAATGAACCAATTTTTTTTGAAAATAAAAAAAGTATTTCCTTCAAACTATAAAGTAAAAAATCCCGCCTAGATAGTCGCTTGTGAACATTCAGCAGACTAACTGTATTATTGATTCATCACTTAACTCTTCAAACAAATAAGAATATACAAAAAAAACTACATGTATCCACTTGATCCAGCGAATACATGCAACTATCTATTTTGCTATTATTTACTCATCCTATCAGCCTTGCTCTTTTTGAAGAAATTCCTTGAACCAATAGAAGCTTTTTTTAGGTATGCGTTTCATATCACGTAGATCATGATTTCCTCTATTGACGTAAACCATCCCGTATCTTTTTTCCATATCACCTTTTGAGCTAGGTAGATCAATTAATCCCCAGCCAAGATAACCTAGTACTTCACAGCCGTCAATGCTCATTGCATCTTTCATTGCTTTAATATGTTGTTCATGGTAATAAATGCGGTAGTCGTCTTCAATAGGTGTATGGCCATCCCAATTTTCCTGCGTGCCTATCCCATTTTCAACGGGAAAAATCGGTAGATTGTATTTTTGATACATCTTGTTGATGATATCTCTAAAGCCAAGAGGATCAATTCCTAGATTCCAGTCATTCATCGAAACAAATGGATTTTCTACTTCACCATACGTCAAATAATAATTTGGTGCAACGTCTGCTGGAATATTTTTATGACTGATACTTCCTGTACAATAGTAACTGAACGCTAAATAATCACTTGTTAGTCTTCCGATTTCAGTAAGTTCTTCCTCTGTCATGTCTACATTCAAATACTGTTTTTCAAACGTCAAAACTTGTTTCGAATAACTACGCCCACAAAAAGCATCCAAAAGATTCTGGTTGATAAACTCATCCCATTCTCTCGCAATTAATACATCTTTGGGGTGATTTGTCGCAGGGTACATATTGGAATAGGCTAACATCCCACCGATTTGTCCATCTGTCGTTTCATGGATATAGTTGGCGATTTTGGCATGTGCGACCATGATATTATGCGCGATTTGATGAATGTTATCCGTTGTATTTTCAGTATTCAATGTTCCCCCGTATAATAGCGCCAACGGTGTTGAATACAAGTTTTGTTCATTGAAAGTTACCCAATACTTGACTTTATTCTTGTAACGATCCACCATTTTTTTCCCATATTCCACAAAAGCATCTACGACGTGTTTACTCATAAAACCATCGTAATTTTGTGCAAGATGGAGTGGCATATCAAAATGATAGAGACATAGCATGGGTTCAATATTCCGTTTTAGCATCGCATCGATATAATGATCATAAAATAAGAGACCCTCTTCATTGAATGCTCCATCACCTGTAGGATTGACACGTGACCAAGAAGTTTGAAAGCGATAAAAATTCATACCCATTTCTTGCATCAAATCAAGATCTTCTTCATATCTATGATAGCGATCAATCCCATGTTTCCAATCTGAAGTAGTTTCAGTCGCTTCACGAACGTCATAAACAGACAATCCTTTTCCGCCTTCCTTCCAAGCACCTTCAGTTTGCATACTTGAGGAGGAATCTCCCCAGAAAAATTTTTCCTTTACCATCTTATCATCCCAATCATCGTTCTATTTATCATTTGTCTATTTCCTTTTAGCAATCGTTTAAGAAAGACTCATCTCAGCATTTATACGAGCAACCCGTTCACTGATTTTCAAGAATGGAAGATAGAAGAAGACTAACGCAACGATAATAACTGCTTGAACAACAATTGCTCGCCAATCACCTGCTGTTGCTAAAAATCCACTTAAAAATGGTGGTGTCGTCCATGGAATTGGAACCACACATTGATTAACTAGTTCCATCGATGTTGCTAAATAGCCAATGGTCGTACCTACGATCGGTGATAATACAAAAGGAATGATCATCGGTAAGTTGAAGACGATCGGTAATCCAAAAATCACAGGTTCATTGATGTTGAAAATATTAGGGCCTAACGCCAACTTAGATAAATCTTTATATGCTTGATAGTGACTAAAAATCAATATTGCTATCACTAAAGCAATGGTCGAACCAGTTCCCCCCATCAAAGCGCCATATACTTGGTGGAACGCTGAGTTGATGATGTGAGGAGCAGCCTCACCATTCGCAGTAGCTGCCATATTCTCATTCATATTTACCATCAATAATGGATCTAGGATCGGACCAGTGATGACAGATTGGTGAATACCGAAAGAAAATAGTAAGTTGCCAAAACAAACTAAAAATAAGTAACCAATAAATGAAGTACCTACACCACGTAACGGTTCTTGGATGAATTGCTCAATGATTCTCATAAAATCATTTCCTGTTAGTTGGATCAAAAATGAAGCAAAGGCAAACAATGAAACGACAATGATCAATGGGAACATCGTGTTAAAAGATTTTCCTACTGCTGGCGGAACACTATCTCCTAAGTTGACTTGCAACTTTTTAGAACGTGTCAGACGAATGTATAGCTCTGTTGCCAATAATCCAGTAATGATTGCAGCAAATACTCCTTTTGAACCAATATTTCCGTAACTGATGACTCCACTGATTTCCACAGCCGTTTCCGCATTGATCGGTGTTGTCTCGATCATTGTTGGGAGTAACGTCAAAAATGCTGGAACAACAGCGATCACAACGCCGATTGGATTATCAAACCCTCTATTTTTTGACAAGAAATAGCCAATGGTGAGTACAAGAATAAGCCCAGTGATATTAAGGGTCGAGTTCGTAATGATCGATCCCCAGTTTTGCCAAGATGCCATTGTGTCCGCGCTAATCATATTTTGGAACCAACCTGACGGATCTAACACTACCGAATTAATTAAAATAGCAATACCTGCTAAAATAAATAAAGGCATGATAGTAGCAAATGAATCACGCAGTGTTCTTAAATAAATTTGATTGCCGATTTTTTGAGCTGTTAAAACAAATCTTCCCATCAAAGCTTCCCTTTTTTTCTCATCCATTTATTTATGCCTCCTGAATTGTCTAAAGTTGTATATCAACTTCTAATACAGAATATCACCTGCAATAACTTTTGTAAATACATAATTAAAATTAGTATATACTTATTTGTCGACGAAAGAAAAAAGACCACACTTGATCGTGACAAGCACAGTCTTTTAAACATTATGATCTAATTGATGTCTGCTACTATTTTTCCTGACGTATAGGGATATCTTGTCTTAGATAGATCAAACGGCGTACCATCATCAAAAAAGACGATCTGATTGGTTTCCAAAATCGGGTCGCCTACCTCGATCTCAAACTCTTCACTATCTAAATGATTTGCCTTTGAAGCAATGATCACTCGACGGGCCGCACTAACCACATAACCTAACTCTTCTCTGATATAGTTATAGATGGACCCCTTTAAAATCTCTTCGTCCAAATTTTTGATGTACTTAAGAGGCATGATAGATGTCTCTATACTTCTCGCCTCTTCATTGACATATCTCACTCGTTTAATATCATAGACCGGATCAGTCGCCTTTATTTTCAATTCTTCAGACTCATAAGAAGTGGGAAAACGCACATCAAAGCGGATGATTTTACTAGTCACCGCCGTCCCTTCTTGAGCAGAAGTCCCAAATACGCTATTGATCTGGGTCACACTCTCATTGTCCTTTTTTATGTTGCTCCTAACATATGTCCCCGATCCCCGTCTTGTGTAAAGCAAAGATTCATCAATCAATAACTGTATCGCTTTTCTGACAGTTACTCGACTCGTATTATAGGTTTTTGCCAATGCTTCTTGGTTTGGTAATAGCTCGCCTTCTTTAAATTCACCCTCGATAATCTTATTTTTTAAAGAACGAGCAATTTCGATGTATTTAGGCATATTCATTTCACCCCCCCAAAAATTTGTATACACTTATTATATTAATAGAATAACAAGAAAATGTAAATAACCTTTACAACTTTAACTAACAAATAAACAAATGACTAGTCAGGAAGACGTTTATTCATTTATTAACATATCCGCTTTTTGGAATCCAAAAAAAGCCTTCAGAGAAGCCCAATTCTCTGAAGGCCAGGTGTCACTCAAGTCTTTGTCATTTGTTGCCTAATGATTTTATCATGTTATATCTAAGATAGGCGTACAACTATTTCTGACTTTTGTAATGAATGTTGAAGTACGAATAAAGATGATTTACTTTGCCAAACGGTAGATGGCATCTGCATAAATCGCTGTAGCACGGAATAAGTCATCTAGACTCATAAATTCATTTGCTTGGTGCATTGTATCTGTGTAGCCTGGAAACATTGCGCCATACGCAACACCGCGTTTTAATAAGCGTCCGTATGTGCCGCCACCGATGATTTGTTCGTAGCCTTTTTCGCCGGTATGATCTTCGTAGACTTGTAATAATGTTTCAACCAACGGATCATCCATTGGTACATAATGTGGTTCCATTACACGGGCACCACGAGTAACTGACGCACCTTCGTCTGCTACTGTTTTGTTCAGTTTGCTTTCTAATTCATCTGTGGTTGTGCCCTTAGGAAAACGGAAGTTCATGTTGATATAGTTATCGTCTTCTGAACCATTTTCTTTAAACGCAAACAACCCAGCGTTCATTGTTAGTTTACCCATTTTTTCGTCTTCGTGGGCAACGCCTAATTTCTCACCATAAAAGTCTTCATGGACGTAAGTAGCTGCCACATGGATGAATTGTTTAGCTGCACCAATAAATTCATAATCATCAAGGAAGCTCGCTAAGAAAGAGCCGGCATTGATCCCAGATTGTGGGCTTGCGCCATGTGCTCCTTTTCCGACTACGTTGATCGTAACAAATGTATGCTCTGCTTCGATCGAACCGTTGATTGGGTTTGCTTCAACAAATTCATAAAATGCCTTTTCTAAAGCAACTGCTGCATCTGCGCTTGGTACTTCGATTTTTGCAATCGCTGTTCCTGGCACCATGTTTTCACGTAAACCTGACGTAAATGATTTCAATACATAGTCACCGGCATTATCGCCTTTAAAACGGAATGCGAAAGAAACATTGCCTTTTTCTCCGTTGATGATCGGAAATTCCGCATCTGGTGAGAAACCGAAATCAGGTTCTTCTTCATGTTCAAAGTAGTAAGCCATATCTGCCCAACCACTTTCTTCGTCACTACCTACGACAAAGCGAACTTTTTTCGATAATTCTAAATCTAGGTCTTTGATGATTTTCATCGCATAATAGGCAGCCATACTTGGTCCTTTGTCATCACTTGACCCACGAGCAAAGATTTTTCCGTCTTTGATCACTGGTTCGTAAGGATCAGTATCCCAACCATCGCCAGCAGGCACAACATCCATATGCCCAAAAATCCCTAAGGTTTCGTCTCCTTCACCTAGATCGATGTGTCCTGCGTAATTGTCCACGTTTTTTACAACGAAGCCATCACGTTCACCATAAGCAAGCATGTGTTTCAATGCGTCACGAGGCCCAGGTCCAAATGGTGCATCTGCAGTTGCTTTTGAATCATCACGTTCACTGCTTACGCGTAAAAGATTTTTTAAGTCTTCAAGCAAGTCTTCTTTACGTGCTTCGACTTCTTTTTGCCAATTGATTGTCATAAAGTTACTCCTCCACTCATTCAGTCTACGAGTTCATCATAACATAAATCAGACAAATTGTTTAAAAAATCAGACAACGGATAAACGAAACAGTTTTTTCCCTAAATATTATGGGCTATAATGAAAAAAAGGAGGTTTTCTCATGGAATTAAATGAACGATTACTCCAACAAGTGATTACTCCTCGTCCTGTGGAATCCCATAAAGGTACGTTTGGAAAAGTCGTACTGATTGGCGGAAATGAACAGTTTGGCGGTGCGATCATCATGAGCGCTTTAGCAGCTGTCCATAGTGGGGCTGGCTTGACAACTGTTGTAACAGATCCTAATAATCACGTGACCGTCCATAGTCATTTACCAGAGGCAATGGTAGGGGATTGGACAAATAAAGAAACATGGCATTCGGCTTTTGAAGATGCCGATGTCTTACTGATTGGTCCGGGATTAGGGACCAACCAACAAAGCCTTGAACTTCTGCAATTTGTCCTGACAAATCAAACAGAAAAACAATGGTTAGTCATTGATGGTTCTGCTTTGACACTGCTCGCTACGTATTCGCTGGAGCTTCCTTATCCAGAGCATACCGTTCTCACACCCCATCAAATGGAATGGCAACGCGTCAGTGGATTGCGTTTAGATGAGCAATCTGAAGAGAATAATCAGCAGAAGCAACAAGAATTAGGGGCATCTCTGGTTTTAAAAAGTCATCAAACAACGATCTATGGGCAAAATGGCATCTATTACAATACAGCAGGTACACCAGCTATGGCAACAGGTGGTATGGGGGATACGTTAGCTGGCATGATTGCTGGTTTTTTAGCTCAGTTTCCAAAAAATGACCAAACGATCAGTGCCGCTGTCTATTTGCATAGCTTTATCGGCGATCAATTAGCAAAAGAGCAGTATGTCGTTTTACCGACTCAAATCAGTCAGTACATCCCAAAATGGATGCATTATTTTAGTCAAAGATAAGAAGGAGCATAACAATGGAAAAATATACCGGCTACCTTAGAGAGCCTTTTTATTATGAAACCGATCAAATGGGTATCATTCACCACAGCAACTATATCCGCTGGTTCGAAGAAGCACGTGTTGCCTTGTTAGAACACTTGGATTTTAGTTACAAGAAAATCGAAGAACAAGGCATCATCATCCCTGTACTAGGCGTAAGTTGCGAATACAAAGAGATGATCCGTTATGGGGACAAAATCTTGATCCAACCGATTATCGAAAGCTACACAGGCACACGCTTGAATTTCCGTTATGAGATCTACGACACAGAAGATCAGCGTTTACGGACGACCGGTACAAGCCAGCACTGTTTCTTACTTGCAGAAAATCAACGTTTAGTCAAACTAAGCCGTGTCAACCCTAGCTTGGATAGTCTGTTTAAAACTTATGCAAACATCGACGCAGCCCCTGATTCTGCAACAGAAATAAAATAAAATAAAATAAAATAAAAAATAAGTGTTTATTCTTGCCTTTTAACCCCCGATTTGTATAATGGAAAGAAAAAAAGCAGGTGATTATGATGTATGTCGTGAAAGTACTACACGGTTATATTGATAAAACTGGCTGTCGCACACGTGAAAAAAACCCGGAAAACTTGCTTGTCTTCAAAGACAAAAAAGAATCAGAAACCTTTGCCAATCAAATCGGTGGTCGTGTCAAACAACTGCAGGAAGTTCGCCCAGATTGACTGTTGCTTTCGTGAAAGGATGAGATGTTCGCACTATGGATATGTATTGAAAAGAGTCGACAAACCAATTGTTTGCGGCTCTATTTTTGTGTTTCCGTTCGCTGTTCCTATTGCTTCCTCCCTTATTCTGTTCCTAGTAAAGGATATGCTATACTGGATATAACTTTTTGAAAGGGGTGTTCTATGGGGAACAATTTGCAACAACAAGCATACGAAGCTATCAGACAACAAATCATCTATTCTGAATTAGCTCCAGGGAGTAAGATTTCCGACAGAATCTTAGAAGAACAACTAACGATTGGACGCACGCCAATTCGAGAAGCATTGATCCAACTTAGAAATCAGGAATTGATCAAAACAATTCCTCAATCCGGTACATATATCTCAAAAATCGACATACGTTCCGCAGACTCGGCACGTTACATGCGAGAAAAATTAGAACAACCGATTTTACAAGAGTGCAGTGCTAAAATGAACGATACCGCTCATCAACGCTTGGAGATGATTTTAGAACAGACGGATCAAGCCATCTTGGCACAAGACAAAAAAACCTTCTTTCTTTTGGATAAAGCCTTTCACCAAATGTGTTACAAAGTTGCGGGGAAAGAAGAAATATGGACTTGGCTTGAAAGCTATAGCACTCACTTAGATCGTTTCCGTTGGTTGCGTTTGACGATTTCTGAATTAGATTGGGGCCGTGTATTAGATGAACATCAAATCTTATTGAGAGCCATGAAAGAACACGCACTTGATGAAGTGGGATTTCTTTGTAACCTCCACCTCCATATGATCATTGAGGAACAAGAACAAGTGATCCTTCATTATCCGAATTATTTTGAAGCATCCTCTGAAGGATGATTCAAAAGAGGCGTAACGCTCCGCAATTTTTAGGAACGTTTGCGCCTTCTTTTGCCTTATTCAAATAGATTTACAATGACTGAACAAGTCGCTCACAGAGTAGAGGATCATACGGCCAAATCATAGCGACTTCTAACACATATGGTGAAAATCCTACGTTATTCAACTTCTCCGAAAAGCTCATCGCTGCAATCTCACTCAATGTTCGGACCTTAGACTGATGGCGATACCCAAAAAATCGCCATAGTTCTACAGTTTTCTGTTGGGTATACAATGTAGGATCGCATGTTTCAAGATGATGATACAATTCATGTGCTAAAATCAAAGAAGTCACTTGTTCCAGTGGGAGAGCAGTGATCTTTTCCTGTTCAAACTTCTGGATTGGTTCTGTCATTAAACAGATCCCCGTTGTTTCATCGTAAGTGGCGAGTGTCAAACGATCATTCCGCCATGCTGTTTCTCCATAGGAGATAGCGACATTTAATGTACGACAAAGCGCATGAATATTTCTTGTATGATACTTTCGATAAATCACTTCTGCTAACCTTTCTCCACATCGTCTCGCCAGTTCTCCCCACGCTCGTTGCTCAGAAAATGAGAGTTTCCCTACTAAAATCTCTCGTTTAAATTGATAATCACACCACTGTTTATCAGAAATCGTCATTAATTTTGAAATCAACTCATCTAGTTTACTTTTGCTTGATATTTCCCGCAATCACGATCACTTCTTCCGTTGAATCCAACATCGCGATTTCTAACTCCATCAAGAGTTGTAGTTGTTCAAATTCTGTCGCTGAAAAATCTGCGACACGCGCGCCGATACATAGATAAAATTCCGGTCGAGCAATCAGCTCAGTCTGATAGACCGCAAGTTCTTCCCATAATTGTTGGACAGCGGAGAGATACTGTTCAGCTGTAGTTTTCAGACATTTTGCATACCCTCTTTGAACTTTGATGAATCCTTTTTGGTCGATGATCCGTAATGCGCCGATTGAATGTTCTGGACTATTTTCCCCAACCACATAGAAGTAGTCAGTATTCGCTAATAAACGAACATCTTTGAGGGACATCCGTAAATCTTCTGCAGCTAATGTCAACGCCTCTGTTTCACTGATCTGCTTTGTTAAATCAGTCGCTTTGACTTCCGTTGAACCTGTAGCAATTGCCGTCACTTTCGATGTCTGTGGATCAATTCCAACATGGACCTCAATCGATTCTGGTGTAGCGCCAGATTCGATTGCTTTATTCATCGCTTCATTTTTCAATCCTCGAATATCTTCTTTACTTGGAGAAGGAATGATTCGTTCAACCACATCTCTCACCATCGCTAATGCCACACCGATAGATGAGATCACTTCCGCATTTTCTGGTATTGAATACTTAACACCCATTTTCTGACTAAAATAAGTAATCAAGGACGCTGCTCCACCGCCTACCCCAACCAAGGAGATTTGCTCTTTTTCCAATTGATATTTTTCTGCCAGTTCCAAAATCACTGGTTCGATTTTGGCATAAGCTTTTGCCATGATCTGCTCAGCGATATCTTCCACAGAAGTCTGACAATAAGCTGCTAAAGCTTCCATGGCTTTTCTTGCGGCTTGTGGATCACCATAAGAAAAGTGTTCTTCTTGGACAAGCCCAAGAACATTCGCTGCACATGTATTGGTAATAGTGACCTCTTTTCCGTCTGCCAAAATCACTTTGACATAATCAGCCGGATCTCCCTCAATGGGTGAGAAAAAAACGATTTTCGGTTGATCGATTTTTTCAATCGGTGTGAATACAGCATAATCCAATCCAGCAATATGGGCTGAACGTGGTCCCACGTCAAGGATCCCTGTGCGATCTGCCCGAACCATTGAACCACCGGCCACACCTAAGACACGAACATCTAACGATGAAATATAGGTCGCATGACCGCCGACCACTGAGTAATCGATGGCTGGACGCCCATTCCTGATAACACCAATATTAGTCGTTGTCCCTCCAACTTCAAAATACACACCATTCGAGGCACGTAAATACATCAAAGAACCCATGACAGAGGCAGCTGGACCTGAAAGCATCGTTAATACTGGTCGCTTCTTCATTTCAGCAATTTCCATTACACCACCATCACCACGCATGATCATCAAAGAAACATTGACACCGGCAGTGCGAACGGAACGTTCAGTTGATGTCGCTGTTTCTAACATTTTAGGTAAAATCGAGGCATTGATCGCTGCCGTTCGTGTTCGTCTCGTCAAACCATAAAGCTTTGTGATTTCAGAAGCCATCGTTGTTGGTATCCCTTGTTCCGAAGCAAGTGAATAGATGACTTGTTCTGGTTCACTATTATCTACGCCAAAAGCCATGGAAGAAACTAAAACTTCCGCCTGTTCTTTTTTAAGTGTAGCAATCGTCTCTAACACTCGTTCATTTGTCAATTGTTTGATTGGCAAGAACACATTTGCAATGTCTATTTTTCGATTATTCCCTAAATCAATCGGTGCTAATCGAGTTTGTCTTTTTGCCAAAAAACCTTCGAACCCGCCCTTAGCCATTCCGATCACTCCTACTTTTGCCACATCTCCTTCAATCAAGGCATTCGTTGCTTGAGTTGTAGAATGCGCAACAAAAACAACATCCTCGGGGCTGATCTGATTTTCTTGCAAACAATTTTGGAACGATTGTACGACCCCTGCAGCTACACCCTCTGGATGGTGATGCGTTGTTTTAACAGATGATTTACCGATGACTTCATGTGTCGCATTGTCGATTGCGACTGCTTTTGTATGGGTACCGCCTACATCAATGCCCATTCTTACTGCACGCTTCATTTTGCATCCTCCAAATTTTTTACTTTCTATACCTATCAAAAATTACCATAAAGGATCAACGTCAAGATACAGACGATCACACCGATCGCCCACCCTGTCGGAATCGATTTTTTCATGAATTCACGAGAGGAAACCTTTGTATACCCTAATCCCCATGCAATCCAGGATTGAGTGATATCTAAATGCTGTGGCGCAATGGTCGTCGTCGCAAATAACGGAAATAAGAAGGCCACAGGCATTGTCGGATTGACTGCTAAAACTACTGCTAAAATCGCTGATCCCGAACCGACTAGACTCAACGGACCACGGAAAAAACCTAGAGGCGTCAACAATGCAAAGGCAAGTGCCAACACAAAAGGTGTCTGGGGAATAAAGTCTCCCAAAATCGCAGAGAAATAAGAAGAAGCATATACCGCCGAATTATTGAACATCGCTAAAGTCATCAAAAAGCCAACCATCGGTGCTACATCTGTTGCTCCATCTGTAAATAATTTAGCGAATTGCCGACAGATCTCCTTGTATCCACCACGTAATTTCCCAGTAAATAGCAACGCCCAGATCCCTGCCAACATGAAACCAAGAATAATCGGAATTTCTAATAACACCACTCCCAACACAGGAATAACGACTGCCAACCAAGAAATCATTGGCGCTTCCCCACCTTCTCGTGGAAGTTCAGCTGCCATTGCATAGCGTTTCTTCGGGTTCATTGATATATTAGCTACAAGCAAAACGATTACTAAACTTACGATCATGCCAATCATTCCGATTTGAAAGTAATCATTGTATGTATAATTTTCAGCCGCAGAATTAAACCCTGCATAGATCGTTTGGTATTGCTTGAAATTGACAATATTTGCAAAGATCCCTGCCATAATCGAACCCATGAATGAAAATAGAGCAACAGGTGCAGCAATTCCTAACGACATCAAAATCGGTAAAACGATCACGGCAATTGAAATCACTGGGCCGATCCCGGTCATCGACATAAAAATAATTGACGTTACAAGACATAAAAGGCTCATCGTGATCCGCGGTTTATCACCGCCAAGCTCTACGACTTTTCGAATCAATGTAGCCGCTATCCCACTATCTACCAATACTCGACCAAAAAAAGCACCAAAGAATACATTCACTAAAATCGATTTCGCATATTCCGCTGGACCAGTAGCATATACATGGGTCAACACATCAATGACTGACTGTCCTTCCATTGCGGCATTCGGTGAGAAAAAATTACCAATCAGCGCCAATCCCATCCAAATCGTCGCCATGATCACTAAACCAACCATCAAATTAAGTCCTTTGACACAATACCAAACCATAAAAAAGAACGACAAAATCAACAACATGCCAATAATCATTTCGCTCATAGACTCACTCCATTCTATTTCATCTCACTGATATATCAGTTGCTTCATTTTACCCTACAAAGAAACCGCTTTCATTAAATATCAACGACAGAATAAGTACATATGATTAAAAAAGATTCATTACGAGCTACTGAAATGTTTTTTGAAAAAACATTTCAGTCAGATAACTATATACACAGATTCATTATCTAAGATAAAAAACGAGCTATGGTCACCTTTCTTTTCAAAAAAATATCATGCACTTTATCTATTTGGTTATTTCAATTTATTTGTACATAACAGAAATTTTATTGAAGTTTGTTAGATATAAAAAAACACATCCAGAAAACCTGGATGTGTTTAGCTATTCTAGCGCTTATTTAGCTAAAGCGTCTTTTGCTTGGTCAGCTAATGCAGTAAATGCTGCTGCATCATGGACAGCCAAGTCAGCTAACATTTTGCGGTTGATGTCGATTTCAGCTAATTTTAAACCGTGCATCAATTTTGAGTAGCTTAAGCCATTCATACGAGCCGCTGCGTTGATACGAGCGATCCACAATTTGCGGAAGTCGCGTTTCTTTTGACGACGATCGCGATATGCGTAGTTGTATGAATTCATTACTTGTTCTTTTGCTGTTTTAAATAAAGTGTGTTTTGAACCGTAGTAACCTTTTGCTAATTTCAGCATTTTTTTGCGACGTTTACGAGTTACTGTTCCACCTTTTACACGTGCCATGTATAATTCCTCCTAATAAAAATAAATCTTTAAATTTCAGTTATTTTACGTTCTTATTTCATTTTTGCTAGTTGTTGACGAATACGTTTGAAATCGCCACTAGAAACCATGCGCGCTTTACGTAATTGACGGCGTTGTTTTTTAGTTTTGCCGTGGAAACGGTGACTTGTAAACGCACGGAAGCGTTTCAATCCGCCTTTACCAGTACGTTTGAAACGTTTTGCTGATCCGCGGTGTGTTTTTTGTTTTGGCATGACTATATTTCCTCCTCAAAATCTTTCGTTATCCGACTATTGACTGTCCAACAATCAGTTAGTCATTCAAATTACTTACTGTCGTTTTTCGGTGCCAGCGTCAAGAACATGCTGCGTCCGTCCATTTTCGCTTTTTGTTCCACTGTTGCAATATCAGCAGTTTCTTCAGCTAAGCGATCCAAGACTTTTTGACCAATTTCTTTGTGGGTAATGGCACGGCCTTTGAAACGGATAGAAGCTTTCACTTTATCGCCTTTCTCTAAGAACTTACGTGCATTACGAAGTTTTGTATTGAAGTCATTCAAATCAATCGTTGGACTTAAACGAACTTCTTTTACATTGATCACTTTTTGTTTTTTACGCGCTTCGCGGTCTTTCTTTTGTTGCTCGAAACGGTATTTTCCGTAGTCCATGATTCGCGCTACTGGTGGTTTCGCACCTGGAGCAACTAACACAAGATCCAAGTTTGATTGTTCTGCAATTTGCAATGCTTCTGCTTTTGACTTAACTCCTAATTGCTCACCATCTGAACCGATCAATCGTAATTCACGTGCACGAATGCCGTCGTTAACCATCATATCCTTTGCTATGGTCATTCACCTCCAAATATTATGAGAGAAAGAAAAGCTTACCGAATGAACGGCAATAAAAAAACGAGTTCTTTTGATAGAACCCGCACGTACTCCACCTATACTACATATAGATGAAAACTATCTAGCCCAGTGACTGTATCAACTAAGGCGAGAAGCGGGTGCTTCTGCTTTTATTTCTCAACTTAATTATCATACCAAATCTATTTCTTTTTGTCAATCATTTCTTCAGTTTTTCTATTTAATCGTAGCAGTTCTTCTCACATAGCTCAGTAGTTGGACATTTTTGTTGCTTCACTTATCACCAATCGAATCTGTCACCCTTCTGCTACTACCTCACTTTTGTTTTATATAATTCCACTTCTTTTATTTTAAGATAACTAAAATAAAATCTGAACAAAATCATCCAATTCTTAATCCCAAGAAATATTTTTTTATAAAAAAATGTTCTCATTTTCCAAACACGGTGCCGAAACTCTTAAAAAATCAACATTATAACAAATTATATTATTTATGTTTCTATTGTTTTTTTTACCTACACATCGGTATAAACTGATTCGTAACTATTCGTTTTTTTTGATAATCTTAATTCCAGATAACACAAAAAATATATAATTACGAAATTCGTCTTTTATTATGCGTTATCTAAATCTTATTTACATATGGAGGAAAAAATGAAAAAACAAATTTTGGGTACAGTTTTATGCTCGGGGATTTTATTTGGAGCAAGCTTAGCGATTGGGGAACAAGACGCTTCTGCTCACGGTTATGTCGAATCACCGATCAGTCGTGCGTATCAAGGACACTTAGATCGTAATGTTAATTTATCCGCTGCAGCAGCAAAATATGGTCCTGTCATTTATGAACCACAATCAATAGAAGCTGGGAAGGGATTCCCAGAAAGAGGTCCTGTCGACGGTCGTATTGCTTCTGCAAACGGAGCGGTTGGCGGAAGCTTTTTGCTAGATAATCAAACAGAAACAATGTGGACAAGACAAAACTTAAATACCGGCGTGAATACATTCAGATGGCGCTATACACAATCTCACCGTACCACTAAATGGCATTATTACATTACTAAAGTAGGTTGGAACCCGAATGCACCACTGAAACGTAGCGATTTAGAGTTGATTACAGAAATCCAACATGATGGAACTGCTTCTGCAAATAATCGTAACCACACAGTTAACATTCCAAACGACCGTATCGGTTATCATGTTGTTTTAGCTGTATGGGACATTCACGATACAGGCGGTGCCTTCTATCAAGTAGTCGATGTCAACTTGAAAGGTGATTCAGCGATCCCAGTAGCACCAACAGCACCACAAAACGTGCGTGCGACGAATGTAACTTCTTCAACTGTCCAATTAGCTTGGAATAGTCAAGCGAACACTGCATCTTATAATGTTTACCGTGATGGCGCATTGATCGGAAATACATCATCGCCAGGTTTCAATGATACAAACTTAACTGCAGATACTTCTTATAACTATGAAATCGAAGCAGTTGGACAAACTGGCTTAGTCTCTGCTAAAACAGCTTTGACAGTAAAAACTGCAACAGAAAATACACAAGAAAAACCAACTACACCGACTCACTTACACTCAATGGGTCAAACAAGTTCAAGTGTTTCATTGATGTGGGGCGCTTCTACTCATTCAAAAGGAATCAAACAATACAACATCTACCGTAACAATCAATTGATTGGTTCAACAAAAGAAACAGAATACGAAGTGTCTGGATTAGCTGCAAACACTGCCTACTCATTCGTAGTTCGCGCAGTCAGCAATACGGATGAACTATCTGATGCAAGCAATGCGTTATCTATTACGACAGATCGCGATGACAATGGCGGCGACGGTGGCGGTGAAGTCACTCCAGGACGTCAATGGACAGTAGGAAGCTTATTCGCACCAGTTTCTTATACAGCAGGTGAAGAAGTTGTTCACAACGGTGTGACATATATTACTTGGCAATCTCACTTGAACTATGGTGATACAAACTGGGCGCCAGGAATTGCTCATGCTTTATTCTATCCTAAATAAAATAAACCATATCAACGTAATTAAAACGATAATATAGAAAACATTCCACGTAAACAAAACCCTATAAAAATGAGGCTAGAACAACTTTCTTTGCCTCAAAAATAAGCCAGCACCTATAAAATTCGAGACGAATATTACAGGTGCTATTTTTTTCAAAGCGCTTATCCATTATCACAGATTGCAAAATACATTCTCTCCCACTTCGTATCCAGTTCCTTCTATAAAATAGATAAAATAGATAGAATTGCTTGAGAGGTGGTATTTAGTCCTCTCGAAACTCTTGAATCCAAATAAACGATATTCTAATTTGACTTTTTTCGATAATAAGACCGAACGCTCCTATCACAATCTCAGACCAAAAAATTGATGGTCAAATCCATAAAAAAGGAATAAAACAGCCAATAAAAAGATATATTTTAAAAATAAGTAAACGTTAAAAATAACTATAAACGCTACTTCAACCTTTCTCAATTAGAATCAAATTTTATCTTTTTATTTTTTCGCTGTTATTTATTATGCAAAATAAATAACTAATAACAAATAAAAAAGACAACAAAAACGCCTTTAAAACAATATTTATTCATGTTTTGGATAAAAATACCATCATTTGAAGTCAAGACCCAATTTTACCTAATGTTCGGTATAAACAGATTATTCAATAGTGCAATTCTCTGATAACATTAAATACAGATAACAATGAGGCACATCGAACGAGTCATACTCATCGACCTTATTAGTTATCTAAAATATCATTTTATCTATGGAGGGAAACATGAAAAAACAAATTTTAGCAACAGTTCTATGCTCTAGCGTTTTATTAGGAGTAGGTTTATCTATCGGAGGACAAGACGCTTCAGCTCACGGTTACGTGCAGTCACCGATCAGTCGTTCATACCAAGGTCACTTAGACCGTAATGTGAACCATAATGCAGCATTAGCAAAATACGGTCCAGTGATTTATGAACCACAATCATTAGAAGCATTGAAAGGCTACCCAGCAGCTGGTCCTGCTGACGGACAGATTGCTTCTGCAAGCGGTGCAGTTGGAAACAACTTCAACTTAGACCGTCAAACTTCGACTATGTGGACAAAACAAGACTTGAACACAGGTCCTAATACATTCACTTGGCGCTATACACAATCACACAGCACAACTAAATGGCATTACTACATCACAAAAGCTGATTGGAATCCAAATGATCAGTTAGATCGTAGCGATTTTGAATTGTTAACAACGATCAACCATGGTGGGGTTCAAGCTTCAACAAATCCATCACACTCAGTGAATATCCCTAATGACCGTCTTGGTTACCATGTTGTTCTAGCAGTTTGGGATATCGACGATACACGAATGGCATTTTACCAAGTAATCGATGTGAACTTGAAAGGTGATTCAGCAATTCCAGTAGCACCAACAGCACCACGTAACGTTCGTACTACTAATGTAACTTCTTCAACAACTCAATTGACTTGGGATGGACAAGCAAATGCTTCATCATTCAACGTTTACCGTGATGGTCAATTATTAGGAAACACAGCTTCACCAGATTTCAGCGATCAAAACCTAACTGCAGAAACTACATATAAATATGAAATCGAAGCAGTTGGACAAACAGGGCTAGTTTCTGAAAGAACAGCTTTATCTGTTACAACTTTATCTGAAACTACAGAAGAAAAACCAACTGCACCTAGCCACTTACACTCAATGGGTCAGACAAGTTCTAGCATTTCATTGATGTGGGGAGCTTCTACTCACTCAAAAGGAATCAAAGAATACGAAATCTTGCGTGATGGCCAAGTAATTGGTTCAACAACTGAAACTGTTTTTGAAGTAGAAGGCTTAAAAGCTGAGACACAATACTCATTTGTAGTACGCGCAATCAGCAATGAAGGCGATGTTTCAGATGCAAGTAACACATTAACAATCACAACTGATCGCGATGAAAATGGCGGCGGTGACGAAAATGGTGGCGATGGCGGAAACGGCGGCGAAGTCGTTACTGGACGTCAATGGACAGTAGGTAGCTTCTTCTCACCTGTTTCTTATACAGCCGGTGAAGAAGTTGTCCACAATGGTGTGACTTATATTACTTGGCAGTCTCACTTGAACTACGGTGATACAAACTGGGCACCAGGAATTGCTCACTCATTATTCTACCCTAAATAAATCAACACACTACCCTTTGTTCAACTAAACAACGATTGAAATAAGCAAGAGGCAACCACTCATTTGTGGTTGCCTCTTTTTTGTGATTTTTTATCTGGACAATTCAAAGTTCCCAAAGTTCCACTTAAATCAGAACATTTTTTATACGCTGATTTCTTCGCGGATCTCCATTAGTTTTTCTTCAATCATTTGTAACACTTGTACTCTAGCTGCTTCATCTTCCACAAAGTTCAAGCAGTCACCGTCGATTTGGATCTTAGGACTTTCATCGTAAGCTTCATACCATTCATCATAACGGCGATTCAATTCTTGATAATACTCATAGAGACTAGGGTCAAAAGAAAGTTGTTCATATGCCCGTCCTCTTTTTTCGATCCGTTCTAACATGGTTGAAAAAGATACGCGAATATGAACCAATAGATCGGGATGTTTTTTCGATGCCGCATAGGGCAATTCTTCCATCATGTTCGCCAATAATTCATCGTAGACTTGGACTTCTGTCGCTGTCGCTCGACCAAGATCTGCATTTAAATGAAATAATAATGAATCTTCATAGATCGAACGATCTAACACATTGTTATCCTCTTGCATCGCTTGCTTGATACTTGCAAATCGCTTATTCAAAAAATAAATTTGCAATAAAAACGCATATTGTTCAGGGTTTGCATAAAACAAAGGCAATACTTCGTTGTCATCGATTGATTCGTAAAACGCCTGACTCTTAAAATGGTCAGCAATCATTTTTGTTAAGCTTGATTTCCCTGCTCCTATCGTTCCTGCTAAAACAATCACACTCATTTCCCTCCAACTCACTTCTCCCACTAAATACAGTGTTTTTTTCTCATGTTTCTAAATATAACCCCAATATCTTGTGGTGTCAAACGAAATCGACAAGATTCTTTCCTATGAAAAATCAAAATTTTATTAAGAAAATCACGTTTTTTGTCGAGAAATCGTATTCTTTATTTTACTTCTTGACTGGTTTTAGTAAAATAAAGAAGGACTGTTTTTTTGGACAAACATTGCGCACATAGTAATAGGCGCTTTATTTTTTGTTAAAAAGCTACTCTTAGAGGAAAAGAAGGAGTTGTATTATGGCAATTCATGGCCAAGGGGAATCGAGTGGAAAACTGATTTTAATGGGTGAGCATGCTGTCGTTTACGGCGAGCCTGCCATTGCCTTTCCGTTTTATGCAACAAAAGTAACAGCTACACTTGAAGCACTCCAATCATTCAATAAAGATCAACTTATTTCTTCCTACTATATAGGAAATTTACATGATGCACCACATGCGTTGAATAATATCAAACAGCTGATTGCTGGACTGAAAACTCACTACCATGTGCAAGACACATTGCGTTTAACGATTGAGAGCACCATCCCTGCAGAACGTGGGATGGGTTCCAGTGCAGCCGTAGCCACCGCGATCACACGAGCTTTTTATTCCGCCTATGAGTTGCCATTATCACGAGAACAATTATTGGCACATGTGCAAGTTTCTGAAAAAATCGCACATGGAAACCCCAGTGGAATCGATGCTGCCGCAACAAGTGGATTCGAACCGATTTATTTTACAAAAGGCCATCCTTTTGATTATTTTGCGTTGAATATCGATGCTTTCTTGATTGTCGCTGATACGGGAATCAAAGGACAAACACGTGCAGCGGTGAAAGATGTCGCACACCTTTTTGAGAAAGATGCGCAGAAAACTGGACAAAAAATCCAACAACTAGGATACTTGACGAAACAAGCTAAAAAAGCAATTATCGACAATTCGCCAGAAAAGTTAGCTGAAGCAATGAATGATGCCCAGCACATTCTAAAAAGTTTGACGATCAGTAATGACTTTTTAGATACTCTGATCGCTACCGCACGTGCTGCTGGCGCTTTAGGAGCAAAATTGACCGGTGGCGGACGTGGTGGATGTATGATTGCCTTAGCACAAACAAAAACAGAAGCTCAAGAAATCAGCCACGCACTAATACAAGCAGGCGCAGCTGAAACTTGGATTCAAGGATTAGGAGTACATACCTATGCTTAGTGGTAAAGCCCGTGCTTATACAAATATCGCCTTGATCAAATATTGGGGCAAAAAAAATGAAGAATTGATTCTTCCGATGAACAACAGTTTATCTCTCACTCTCGATGCTTTCTACACAGAAACCGAAGTGATTTTTTCAGATTCGTTCACAGACGATCTGTTCTATTTAGATCATGAATTACAAACAGAAGTAGCCACCAAAAAAATCAGTCGCTTCCTTGATCTTGTACGCATACAAGCGAATACAAACAAACGCGCAAAAGTGATCAGCAATAACTTTGTTCCAACAGCCGCAGGGTTAGCTTCCTCTGCAAGCGGCCTAGCTGCGTTAGCTGGCGCCTGTAATGAAGCGCTAGGACTAGAATTAGATAAACAAGCCCTATCCAGACTGGCTCGTCGCGGCTCTGGCTCTGCTTGTCGTAGTATTTTTGGTGGCTTCGTGGAATGGGAAAAAGGGCATGATGACCAAACTTCATATGCGCAACAAATCCCTTCTAATGGATTTGAAGACGAACTCGCCATGGTATTTGTATTGATCAATGACCAACAAAAAGATGTATCTAGTCGTGATGGGATGCGTCGAACAGTGGAGACTTCGCATTTTTATCAAGGGTGGCTTGATTCAGTCGAAACAGATCTAATGGAGCTGAAACAAGCAATCGCTGAAAAGTCGTTCCAAAAAATGGGCGAAATCATGGAGCGAAATGGGTTAAAAATGCACGGCACCACGTTAGCGGCTAATCCACCCTTCACCTACTGGTCTCCAGATAGTCTGAAGGCGATGCAAGCAGTTCGTGAGCTACGTGCTTCAGGCATTCCTTGCTATTTCACGATGGATGCAGGCCCAAACGTCAAAGTATTAGTTGAAAAGAAAAATCAAACGGCTGTTCAAGCAAAATTCATTGAATTATTTAGCCGTCAACAAGTGATTCTTGCTCATGCTGGGCAAGGAATCACGATTATTGAATAAAGGGAGATTGTTATGGTTGAAGTATCTGCACCTGGAAAACTTTATATCGCTGGAGAATACGCAGTTGTCGAAACGGGGCATCCTGCAATCATCGTGGCAGTCGATCAATTCGTCACAGTAACAGTGGAAGCTGCTCGGAAAGTAGGGAGTATCCAATCTGCACAATATAGCGAGATGCCTGTGCGTTGGACAAGACGAAAAGGCGAACTCGTTCTAGATATCCGTGAAAACCCGTTCCATTATATCCTTGCTGCTATACGTTTAACTGAGAAATATGCACAGGAAAAAAACATTCTTCTTTCATTTTATGATTTGAAGGTAACCAGTGAATTAGATAGCTCAAACGGCAGGAAGTATGGACTAGGTTCTAGTGGCGCAGTAGCGGTAGCGACGGTTCGAGCATTGAACCAATTTTACGCACTGAATTTATCTCAGCTCGAGATTTTTAAAATTGCAGCCTTAGCTAATCTAGCTGTCCAAGACAATGGTTCTTGTGGTGATATTGCGGCTAGCTGTTATGGTGGTTGGATCGCCTTCTCCACTTTTGACCACCAATGGCTCAAAGAACAAGAATCAAGTAAAACGATCAGTGAATTATTAGCGCTCGATTGGCCTGGTTTATCTATTGAATCCTTACACACTCCGGAAGATCTCCGTTTATTGATTGGTTGGACTGGTAGTCCTGCCTCTACTTCCGACTTAGTAGATCAAGTACATCGCTCTCGTGAAGATAAAATGGCGGCGTATCAACAATTCCTTGAAGATAGTACGCTTTGCGTCAACACGATGATCCAAGGTTTTAAAGAAAACGACGTTGCTTTGATCCAAGAAATGATTCGTAAAAATCGTGAATTATTGCGTGATCTGTCTGCTATCACTGGCGTGTTGATTGAAACACCAGCATTAAATAAACTGTGTTGTTTAGCTGAACAATTTGAAGGTGCGGCGAAATCTTCTGGCGCTGGCGGCGGGGACTGTGGCATCGTGATCGTGGACCAAAAATCAGGTATCCTTCCATTGATGAGTGCTTGGGAAGAAGCTGAGATCACCCCGCTTCCATTACATGTCTACCATCAACAGAAAGAGGACAAGTTATGAATCGAAAAGATGAACATGTATCATTAGCTAAAGCATTTCACAACAAACAGATAAATGAATTTGACTTCGTTCGACTTGTCCATCGTCCACTTCCACAAAGCAAGGTTGATGAAGTGTCTTTGAAGACAGAAGTTGCAGGTTTTACGCTTTCTAGTCCTTTCTATATCAACGCCATGACTGGCGGTAGTGAAAAAACAAAAAAGATCAATCACGACCTTGCACACATTGCTAAAAGTGCTGGGTTGATGATTGCTACCGGTTCTGTCAGCGCCGCCTTGAAAGATCCTTCCTTGGCAGATTCTTATACGGTGATGCGAGATGTCTATCCTGAAGGGAAGATTTTAGCGAATGTCGGTGCTGGTACTTCTGTCGCACGTGCCCAAGAAGCTGTAGCACTCTTCCAAGCGGATGCGTTACAGATCCATTTAAATGCACCACAAGAATTAGTCATGCCTGAAGGGGATCGCGATTTTTCGCAGTGGAAAGAACTGATCTCAGAAATCCAACAAACTCTTGATGTGCCAGTGATCGTAAAAGAAGTGGGCTTTGGGATGACGAGGGAGACCATCATTGAACTGTCTGAACTAGGTATCAAGACGATTGACGTCAGTGGACGTAGCGGAACAAGCTTCACACAAATCGAAAATGCTCGTCGTAAAAAACGTGAATTGGCTTATTTGACGGATTGGGGGCAATCTACTGTGTCCTCCTTACTTGAAGCGAACGAAGCAAATACAGCCGCCGAAATCATTGCTTCGGGTGGCATACGAAATGCTTATGATATCTTTAAAGCATTGTGTCTTGGTGCGAACGCTGTAGGGATTTCCGGAACGATCTTGACGCACTACATGACACACGGGATCGAGGAGACGATTGCTCTTATGACACAGTGGCAAGAAGAACTACGAATGCTCTATGCTATGGTCGGTGCAACAAAAACAAATGATTTAACCAAACAATCCTTGATTTTTTCTGGCCCTGTCAAAGAATGGTGCGAAGCCAGAGACATCCCATTATCAAAATATGGCCGACGCAAATAAAAATGACGAGTGCATACGATGCACTCGTCATTCTTTGTTTATTATGGTTGTTTTCCGATATAAGCTAAGATACCGCCATCTACATACAAGATATGTCCGTTAACAAAATCAGACGCACTTGATGCTAAGAAGACAGATGGTCCAGCTAAGTCGATTGGATCACCCCAACGAGCGGCTGGTGTACGGCCAACGATAAATTGATCAAATGGATGACGCTTCCCGTTTTCTTGTGTTTCTCTTAATGGCGCTGTTTGCGGCGTCGCGATATAGCCAGGTCCGATCCCATTACATTGAATGTTGTACTGACCATATTCTGAAGCAATGTTTTTCGTCAACATTTTTAATCCGCCTTTAGCAGCAGCATAGGCACTTACTGTCTCACGACCAAGTTCACTCATCATTGAACAAATATTGATGATTTTCCCGCCACCTTTTTCAATCATATCTGGGATGACTGCTTTCGACATGATAAATGGTGCGTTCAAGTCTACGTCGATGACTTGACGGAAATCCACCGCATCCATTTCGATCATTGGTGTACGTTTGATGATACCTGCATTGTTGACCAAAATATCGATTGGACCAACTTCTGATTTGATTTGTTTGACCATTGCTTGTACTGCTGACTCATCCGTCACATCACAAACATAGCCTTTTGCTTCAATGCCAATTTCTTTGTAGTTGGCAATCCCTTCATCTACTGATTCCTGAGTTAAATTATTGAAGACGATCGTTGCTCCAGCTTCTGCTAATGAGCGAGCAATCTCAAAACCGATTCCGTATACCGCACCGGTGATTAAAGCGACTTTATTGTCTAAGCGAAACATATCCATATTAAATGACATTTTTATCTTCCTTTCCTATTTCAATTGATCCATTGATACCATATCCATATCTGTATAGGTGATATTTTCACCACACATTGCCCAGATAAACGAATAATTGCTTGTGCCAACACCTGAGTGGATCGACCAGCTTGGCGAAATCACGGCTTGTTCATTATCTACGACTAAATGTTTGGTTTCATCTGGTTTACCCATCATATGGAACACACGTGTATCTTCATTTGCATAATCAAAGTAAACATAAGCTTCCATGCGACGTTCATGTGTGTGACAAGGCATCGTGTTCCATGAACTACCCGGTTCTAAAATGGTGTAACCCATCTGTAATTGACAGCTTTCACAAACGTTCGGATGGATATATTGGTAGATTTTACGCTCATTCAATGTGACGCCTTCGCCTGTTTCCATGGGTTTCACTTGATCGATGCTGATTTTTACATTTGGATATTTGTGATGTGCTGGCACAGAACTGATGTAAAATTTTGCAGGGTTTTCTGGATCTACCGAGGAGAAAACTACATGCTCCGTTTCTTTACCGATGTAATACCCATCTTGTTTCTTCATTTCTTCTTTTTCACCGTCGATTTCAATGAATCCGGGTCCGCCGATGTTGATCACACCAAGCTCGCAACGTTCTAGGAAATAAGTAACACCTAGTTCTTTATCTAGTTTGATTTCTAATGGATGAGTTGTTGGTGTTACACCGCCGAAGATCATACGATCATTGTGCGTATAAGTAAGACTGATTTTCCCTGGAACAAATACTTTCTCTACCAAAAATTCATTTCTCAATTGTTCTGTTGAATAATGACGGATATCCTCTGGGCTATGTGTATAACGTGTTTCCATTTCTTGCATGTTGATAGACTCTCCTTTATCGAATGATTTTTCCAGAACCGCTAGTGATAAAACTAGCAACTTCTGCTTGATTGAATTGGTTGCAATCTCCATGAATCGTGTGTTTCAACGCAGAGGCTGCTGTCGCAAAATCAATAATTGCTTGTGGTTGCATCTCTTCTAAAATTCCATGAAGCAATCCCCCAGCAAACGCATCTCCTCCACCCACACGATCAACGATCGAAGTGACTTGATGAAGCGGCGATTCGAAATAGCTATCCTTCATCCACAAGGTACCTTGTAGATCATTTTCACTCGCTGAATGCACCGTACGTTTGGTTGAGTAAAACGTTTGGATGTTGGGAAATCTTTCTTGCATTTTTTCGTAATAATAAATAAGTGTATTTACTGTCGTTTCAGGTGCTTTTGCTATCCCTAACAAATAAAGCGCATCCATCTCACCCGCTGAACAAATATCAACGAGTGGTAATAATTGTTCTAACACTTTACCCGCTTCTTGTTGTGTCCACAGCTTGCCCCGATAATTGATATCAAAACTGATTTGACAACCTGCTTGTTTGGCTGCTTCCATAAGTTCTTTTGTCAGCCATCGCCAATTTTCTGATAATGCCGGTGTGATTCCTGAAACATGGAATAGATCGACTCCCTTAAAACAATCCTCTAGTGACCATTCCAAGCGATCCATCACCGCAAAACTAGAACCAGCACGATCATAAATGACTGAAGCTGCACGTTCACCGATCCCTGTTTCCATATAATATGTGCCAAGCCGAGGGCCGCCTTTCAGCAGTAGGCTAGTATCTACCCCATAGCTTCGTAAGTGTTTTTCGACTGCCAGACCCAGTGAATGTTCTGGGACTTTTGACATGAACGAAACCATATGTCCATAATTTGCTAATGAGATCGCGACATTCGCTTCCCCACCGCCATAATGCGCGCAAAAATGATCACTGTCTTGTAACCGTTGTCCCTGTTCTGTCGACAAGCGTAGCATGATTTCTCCGAGTGTCACGACTCTTCCCATCAGCGGTTACCTCGTAATTTCTTTCATTTTTGCCGCATATTGTTGTGCGACTTTTGTCACTTCCTCAAAATCTCCATGAGCTGCTGGAGCCAACAAGTTCCCACCAACACCAACAGTGATCACGCCTGCCTCAAACCATTCTTGCATGTTTTCTAAACTGACCCCACCAGTAGGCATGATATTGACATGGGGCATCGGCGCTTTGAATGCAGAGATGATACTTGGACCGAAAGCACTTCCAGGAAATAGTTTGACGATGTCTACGCCACTTTTTAGCGCTGTTTTGATTTCATCGATCGTCATACATCCTGGTAAATAAGGGATTTGGTATAAATTGCATAGTTCTGCGGTTTCCTGATCAAAACAGGGGCTGACGATATACTCAGCACCTGCTAAAATCGCTAAACGCGCAGTAATAGCATCCAACACTGTCCCTGCACCGATCACCACCTCCTGTTGGTCTTTGTAGGTTTCTACAAGTTCTTTAATTACTCGATCTGCTTGTGGCACGGTGAAAGTCAACTCAATGCCAGTTAGTCCGCCTTTGATAATCGCGTGACAAGCATTCAGTGCTTCTTCATTTGTTGCTCCTCGTACGACTGCAATAACTCCCGCTTGTTTCAAACGAGATAAGATATCCATTTTTTTCATCTTCCCACCCATTTCTTATTTGGAAATTATAGTTTACAATAAAGAAATTTACATCTTCATTATACGGCAGGAATAAAAAAATGCAAACGCTTTTTAGCTTTTTTCAAAAGTTTTTTCGATTTCTTCTTTCGTTTGCAGGATCGTTTGAATGATTTGAGCCTTGCTTTCTTCACTTAATCGGTATTTCGGCATACTGACACTAAACGCTCCAACCACCTGGTTCTCATGAACTAAAGAGGTACCGATGCAAAAAATGTCTTTTTCGACTTCTTCATCATCGAAGGCGATTTTTGTTTGTTTAACTTGCTGGATCTCTTTTTTTAGTTTTAAAGAATTGGTAATTGTATATTCAGTGAAGGGGACCAGAGGACATTGTTCGATATACTGTTGATATTGCTCTTCCGTAAAATGCGCCAAGACGGCTTTCCCCATTGCTGAACTATATAAAGGTCTCGTGATACCGATTTTTGAAGACATACGGATCGTTTGATTTTTAGGGTCCAACTTATTGACATAGAGAATCTCGTTATTGTCTAAAATACCTAGATGAATGGTTTCATCAATTGTTTGTTGTAGTTTTTCCAAAAATGACAAAGTACGTTCAACTAGATCGATTTGATCGATATTTTTGTTTGCATATCGGACCAGTTTCCCACCTAAACGATAATTTTTTTCTTGATTTTTATTTACATAACCAATCATGGATAACGTATCTAAAATTTTTAATGCAGTAGATGACGTCATGTCGATACCTTTTGCAATTTCTTGTAATGAAGCATCTGGATGCTCTGCTAGATAATCTAAAATATGTGATGCTTTGATTAAAACAGTTCCGTAAGGTTTTTTATTTTCCATATTCCACTCTCCTATTTCTATATAGGAAATTATATCGGAAAGAACAATAATTTAAAAGGGATCTTTGTTTTCTTCTTCATAATGCGTATAATGAACAAACTCTCCTGCCAGATCTTTTTTCAAAAATTCTTTGGGAGTTACGCCAAATTCGGTTTTGAATGCGCGTAAATAGTGAGGATAAGAAGCGAAACCACATTTACTATAAACGGAACTTGAGCTGCCGTACTCTCTTAATAGTTGTTTTGAATAAAGTAGTTTTTTCTTCATCACGTATTGATGAAAGGTAAAACCAGTATGTTTTTTGAATTCGCGTGTCACATGATATTTACTGATGAAGAATTCTTTTTCCATTTGTTTGAGGGAGAGCGGCTCACTCAAATTCTTTGCGACAAATTGAAGCATTTTTTCTAACCGTTCATTTGGTACAGTGAAATTTTCTTCCGAAATATGTTCTTCGATCTGTACCATACGGTTGAGAAAAATCAAATATTCAACTAGCGCTTGTTCATAACGAATATCTGCACCATAATCTTTTCGATCCAACGTTTGGTCGATAAAAGAAAGTTTTTCTTTTAATACTTGTGGTTCAATATGTAATATCCGGCTGCGGCGTTCACCGATCGGCCAAAAACAGGCGGATAGATTGGACCACTTGGTGGAACGACTCTCTAGGAATGCAGAGGTGATAAACATGTAGACACGCTCGAATACGTCAGTTGACTGACGAACGATCCGATGCAGATCTCTTGAATGGATCAACAAAACATTTCCTGGTTGGATCGTAAACTGACGACCATCTAAATAAAAAATGGCTTCTCCTTCTAAAGTAGCATGGATCTCATAGAAATCATGATGATGATAAACCGTTTTGTTTTGGCTAACGATATCTTTTACATGATAAATCTCATACTGATCCGAAATCATCGTATTCACTTGTTTTCCATTGATCGGTTTCTTTTCCATCTCTATCCCCCTTTTCCTGATTGCTCACTATTGAACAATCTTACATTCTATTATTTTCTTATCCTGTGGCTTGTTCCAACATGATTACACCTTGTTTTAGTGCATCATCTTTTGTTTCTTCTAAGACGATATAAAGATAAGGACGATGTTTCTGTGCGATGTTTACGATAGCTTCATAATCGATCATGCCTGTCCCTAGATCTACCGGGATGATCTCTTCTTTGTCAGAAACAATATAATCTTTCAGATGCAATCCGCAAATTTTTTCTCCAAACCGTTCAAAGGCTTCTTCGACTAAACTTACTTGTTGATGATAGTTTTTTGCAGTGATCAGATTGGTTGGGTCTAAAATGATGCCTAGATAGTCCGAATCGATCTTGGAAACTAACTCTGCCACACGATCTAATGAATACAACGGATGATTCAAGCCTGGTTCGATGCCCACCATCATTCGATGCTTTTCTCCAGCTCGTACTAATCGGTGAATGGCTTCAACGATCTGTAAGAAGGCTTCATCTGAAAAGTTATCCTCTGTATAACCCGCTTCACTCACGCTCCCCGTCTCGGTTGCGACCATCGTCGCCCCGAAGCTTGCAGCATATTGGAGATATCGTTCAAATTGACGAAGCACCGTTTCACGAACAGATAGATCAGGGTGGATCATGTTGATATAACAGCTTAAAATACCGACACTTATGCCTTCTTTTGCGAGGATATTCTTCATATATTGCCCCATTCCAGCATTGATGGCTTGTCCATCTGCTGCAAGTGTAGGAAATGAACGACTTAAAGCCAATTGTAGCGTAGAAATATTTTGTTGACTCGCTTTTTTTGCTAAATCATCCACGTTTTGTACATGGCTCAAGTCATGCCCTCTGGCAACTAGGTTTAATTTCATCATGGTTTCTCCTTTATCCTAATAGATCCGGTAACCACATCACGATTTGGGGGAAATACGTAATCAACAATAAAACTGCTAATATGACACCGTAAAATGGTAACAGTGGCTTCAACATCGCTTCTGCTTTAACTCCACCAACACTCGCTCCTACATATAGTCCGGTACCTACTGGTGGGGTAATGGAACCGACACAAAGATTCATGATCGAAAATAAGCCATAGTGGACTGGATCGACACCAACACTCGTCGCGATAGGCAAGAAAATCGGCGTAAAAATCAAAATCGCTGGCGCGACATCCATAAACATCCCAACAAGTAACAAAATGATATTGATCAATAATAAAATAATGAAGCGATTATCAGTGACTCCAATGATCAGACTGCTGATTGCTTGAGGTATCCCTGTAAATGCCATAGCGAATGACATCATGGAAGACGTCGCTAATAAAAACATGATCGTTCCCGACATCGCCACGGATTGTACCAACATCTTTGGTAAATCTTGTAGTTTGACTGTCTTGTAGAAGAACATGGAGATCAATAAAGAATACAATACCGCAATTGCAGATGCTTCGATAGCTGTGAAGAATCCTGTTAAAATACCGCCAATGATGATAACGATCAAAGCTAAACTAGGAATCGCTTCTTTTAACACTTTTCCGACTTGCTTCCCTTGTCCTTTTGGTACTGTCGGATATTTATTTTTCTTCGCCACTACAAATGCAACGAGCATGATTCCTAACGACCACAAAGCTCCCACTAAATAGCCACCCATAAATAGAGCTGAGATCGAAGCGCCTCCGGCAACTAAAGAATACATGATAAATGCTGTACTTGGTGGGATCACCATCCCTGTAGGTGCCGAAGCAATATTGACTGCTGTCGCAAATTTACGATCGTACCCTTCTTCGACTTGTTGCGGGATCAGCACGCCCCCAATCGCTGTCGAAGCAGCAATCGCCGAACTGGAGATTGAGCCGAACAATGCGTTTCCTAAAACATTCGTATGGGCCAAAGACCCAGGGATCTGACCAACAAACAACATAGCAAAATCAACTAATTTTTTAGCAATCCCACCATGGTTCATAATGATTCCTGAAAAAACGAAAAATGGAATGGCAATCAATGAGAAGCTATTGATACTCCCGACCATTTTTTGCGCAGAACTAAACGCTGCGACATCAAAGGGAATCACTAATAACAACGTGAGCATCGATGAAAAAGCGATACTGATTGCAATGGGCATTCCAACAATCAATAAAAAGACAAAAACAAAAAATAAAATTGCACCTGCTTCTAAAGCCATCTAATTCCTCCTATCCCTTTTCCTGAACGACAGACTTCCTATTCATTGCTTCAATCAAATTGATCAAACTGTAGACAATGATCAAAACACCTGAGACCGGCACCGATAAATAGACATAGCCCATCGGAATCCCTAATGAAGGGGAAATTTGCCCCATCGTCAATGTCACAGCATTCCAACCACCATAAACCATGATCGTGATTGCAAAAGCCAGAAAAAGACACTGAACGACGATCTCCAATACATTCGCTTTCTTACCAGTCAGTTTCTCACTTAACAGTGTAACTGCTAAGTGCCCTTTTTGCCCCACTACATATGCGGAAGATAGCATCGCAAACCAGACTAATCCAAAACGCACTAATTCTTCTGTTACAGTATTTGGATTACCCAAAATCGTTCGCGAGAATACTTGCCACAAGACAATGATGATCATACCGATCAACAGACATGCTCCTAGAAATTCTAACAGCCGACTGATTCCTTTTTTCATCGATTACACCCCTTCTTCTTGGATCATTCGGTAAAGCGTCTGAAAATCCGGATGATTTTTGAATTCGTCATGCAACGGTGCGACTGCTTCACGAAATGGCGTATTGTCCACTTCATTGAACTGGACGCCATATTCTTCCGTTGCCACTCTTTTTTCTTCTTCGATTGCTTGAGCGAATGCTTCGATTTCAAAAATCGTTGATTCTTTCGCCGCTTCTTCGATTGCTTGTTGTTGCTCAGCAGTCAAACGTTCTTTGATCGCATCGTTCATGATGATGATATCCGGTACTCGTGTATGCTCATCATAGGAATAATACTTGGCTACACCACCATGCCCGGCTGTATACAAAACAAATTCATTGTTCTCTGATCCGTTGATCAAGTTTGACTGTAGCGAAGTATATACTTCGTCACTGCCCATCGGCACAGGTGATCCACCTAGTAGTTCCACCATTCTAATGGCCGTTTCACTTTGCATCACGCGGATTTTTTTCCCTTTTAGATCATCCGGTGTGTGGATCGGGCCATCGACCATATAAAAACTACGTTGCCCTGAATCATAATAGGTGAGACCAGAAAAACCTAAATCCGTCGTTGATTGATAAATGGGTGGCATGATCTCTTCGTTCTCCATGACATTGAAGAAATGTTGCTCATCATTGAACAAGTAAGGAACTGAAAAAATCGAATAGACTTTAGAGAAACTTTCTAACGCAGAAGCACTGACTTTCGTAAAATCAAGCGCACCTGATTGAGTCAGTTCGATCAATTCACGTTCTCCCCCCAATTGACCATCAGGAAAATAATTTACTTTGACTGAGCCAGCTGTTTTTTCTTCTACTAACTCTCCGAATTTATTCATTGCATCAATGACTGGCTGACTATTACTGGCATAAGCAAAACGTAAAGTGATCGTTGCTTCTTCCTCTGCATTTGCGACAACACCAACACTTGACTGACTACTACAACCACTCAAACCGATGATTCCCAGTAAACAAAAAGCAAAAGCAAGTGTTTTTTTCATTTTTTTCTCCTTTCTATCAACAATACGACACAAGTAATTCTGTCAGACATAATACAAGTAACGATTGGCCATAAGGCATCGCTGTCTTGCCAATCGTACGGTAAAACTCTAAATCATCGCCCATCCCTGTACCTACCGAAACATTTTGAACTTCGCCAGTTTCATCTACTTGCTCAAGCAACCCTTGGATCGCACGATAGGCGGTTTCTAAATATTTCTTTGGCAAGTAGCGCTCATGCACTGCTTTTAAAATACCGTAAGCAAAACCTGCTGTCGCAGATGATTCTAAGTATGAGGTTGGATCATCGATCAAGGTATGCCATAAGCCACTTTCTGATTGATATTTTGCTAAGGTTTGCACTTGGGCTTCTAGCGTTTCTATTAATAATTTACGGAAAGCATCTCCTTCTTTCAGTTCCAGAATCGCGATGATTTCAGGAATCGCAATCGTCAACCAACAATTTCCCCTTCCCCAAAATGCTTCCGCATAATTATGATTACCTTCAAAGGTCCACCCGTGGTACCAAAGACCTGTACGTTTATCCATCAAATATTTGATGTGGATCATAAATTGGTATCTGGCTTCCTCTAGGTATTCTGGACGATCTAGGAGCTTACCGATTTTGGCTAATGGCAAAACCGTCATCATCAAGGTGTCATCCCACAATTGATTCTTATTTTCCGGTCCATATGTAGCGTGCTGTAATCCGTCTTCCTCTGTCCGAGGCATATCATTCATGACCCATTCCGCCCATTGCTTCAAGTAAGGCAAGTAGCGTGTATCACCTGTCTCCTCATATAAATACGCCATCGTGAGGATTGGTGCCATCGTATTGACGTTCTTCGGCGGTGCGCCTTCTTGCATCCGTGCTTCAAACCATTCCTTCACCACTTCCGCCGCACGAGGATTTTTAGTCAACTGATAATTTTTATAGATACCGTATAGCCCTACACCTTGTGGCCAATTCCAAACAGACCAACTTTTGTCATCCACCTTTAACCCATCAAAATCCAATAAAAATTCCCCTGAATCATCGTTGATCGTCGTCAAATTCTCCACTAATCGGTCAATCGTTCCTTCTACAACTTCTTTCTGTACAAATAGTTCCTCTTTAATAATCAATTTTCCCTCTCCTTTTTAAACGCTTTCATTCTATGCTGTTAATATATCAGTAAACGCTTTCTCAATAAATAGCATCATTTGAAAAAAAACTATCTAAAATTGACATAACGAGATTATTAATGGGTTTTCTGTAAAAAAAAGCCCTATCAAAAGAAAAACCATGACGCCTACCGCTCGTCATGGCTTCAAAATCAACCGTTTATAAAAGTGTATACACCATAAAAAATGGCAAACATACAAGTAAAGGAAACCAAAAGTAGTTCTTACGAAAACCCAACTCGCTATTTTCCTGATTCGCTCGCATGCGATCCCCTGAAACTGCTGTTCCGGAAAGCGCAATACCGATCGAAAGTAAGCCGATGCCAATGTTCCGTAAGATTTCTCGTTCCAAAAGAAAGGATAGTCCAAGAGAAACGACACATGCAATCAACAAAGTCACAATATATTTCTTCAAGATCTCATCTCCTTTTTTATAGAAAAATAGTAGCATAGCATATTCATCAAAATACCTATTATTCGAGTTATCTAATACTTCTTTTTTTAGATATTAGAAAAAAAAGCTACGACATTTTTCTCTTCTAACAACATATTGAGCGATTCTACAAAAATTATTTCCGGAAATTCTTCTGGTGTAGGTGTATCGCTTGATAGACATTATCTTAAAAAGAAAAAACAACGAACCAAGTGAGAAGATTCTCTCATGCTTGATTCGTTGTTGGGACAACTTTTAGTTATGACTTACGCATTATATGCGTCGATAATGATTTGTTTCAACTCACTGATCAATGGTTCTTTTGGATTGGCTGTTGTACATTGATCTTCATACGCTAATTCAGCCATGCGATCAACTGTTGTGTCTAATGTTTCTTGCGTCACGCCTTGCGCTCTCAAGCTCATGTCGATACCAACAGATTTTCCTAAGTCGCTAACAGCTGTTGCCAATGCTTCTACAAGCTCTGCTGTTGTTTTCCCTTTCAAACCTAAGAACTTCGCGATATCCGCGTAGTCTGTATCCGCACGGAAGTAGTCATATTTAGGGAACATCGCATGTTTTTGTGGATCTTTCGCATTATAGCGGATGATATGCGGCAATAGGATCGCATTTGTACGTCCATGAGGGATACCGTATTCTCCACCGATTTTATGCGCAACTGAGTGACAAATTCCTAAGAAGGCATTGGCAAAGGCCATACCAGCCATTGTTGACGCATTATGCATTTTTTCGCGTGATTCCATATCTGGTGTTTTCACTGATTTTTCCAAGTAGTCAAAGACTAATTTGATTGCTTGTAAACTCAACCCACGAGTGTAATCAGAAGCCATCACAGAGACATAAGATTCGATAGCATGTGTCAATACATCCATACCTGTATCCGCTGTAACAGAAGCGGGAACTGACATCACAAATTGTGGATCAACGATTGCCACATCTGGTGTCAATGCGTAGTCAGCTAATGGATATTTCACATGTGTTTCGCTATCTGTGATTACTGCGAATGGTGTCACTTCTGAACCAGTTCCTGATGTTGTTGGGATACATACAAACTGTGTTTTTTCAGGTTTGTCGATCTTATACGTACGTTTACGGATATCTAAGAATTTTTGTTTTGCGCCAAAGAATGAAGTATCTGGGTGCTCATAGAACATCCACATGCCTTTCGCCGCATCCATTGCTGATCCGCCCCCAAGAGCGATCACTGTATCTGGTTTGAAGTCCGCCATCATTTTTGTACCAGCGTAAACTGTGTTTGTTGAAGGGTTTGGTTCAACATCTGAAAAGATCTCGATTTTCACATCATTTTTACGACGTGCTAATACTTCTCTTACAGTGTCACAGTAGCCGAATTGAACCATACCTGGGTCACAAACGATCATGACACGTTCAACGTTTTCCATTTTTTCCAAGTAAAGCAAAGAATTCTTTTCAAAGAAGATTTTTGGTGGTAATTTGAACCATTGCATGTTATTTCTCCGTTTCGCTACAGTTTTGACGTTGATTAAGTTGACTGCTGATACGTTTCTTGAAACAGAATTCTTTCCGTATGAACCACAACCTAGTGTCAATGATGGAATCATTTCGTTGTAGATATTTCCGATTCCGCCTTCTGCTGATGGTGTGTTGACTAAGATACGGCAAGCTTTCATGCGTAGTCCAAATTGAACATGCAACTCTTCGTTTTCTGAATGGATGACAGCTGTATGCCCTAATCCACCAAGGTTCAACATTCCTTCACATAATTCGAAAGCATGTTCTGTACTGTTTGATTTGACCATTGCTAAAACCGGTGAAAGTTTCTCACGTGAAAGTGGATAATCAGGCCCTACGCCTTCTAATTCTGCCACTAATAATTTGGTTCCTTCTGGTACATTGATCCCTGCTAATTTTGCAATATCCATTGCTGAATGTCCCACGATTGCAGGATTTACAGCGTATTTACCTTCATTCATGACAGCATCTTCTAATTTTGAAAGCTCTGCTGGTTTGACGAAGTACACTTGGTGAGCTTGGAATTCTGCTTTTACGGCTGCATAGATTTCTTTATCTACGATGACTGCTTGCTCAGAAGCACAAATCATGCCGTTATCGAATGTTTTTGATACGATCAAGTCATTCACTGCACGTTTTACTTTTGCTGTTTTTTCGATATATGCAGGAACGTTACCCGGTCCAACACCTAAAGCTGGTTTACCAGTTGAATAAGCGGATTTTACCATGCCTGCGCCACCAGTTGCTAATACGATTGCAATTCCTGGGTGGTTCATCAACATTGAAGTCGCATCGATCGATGGATGCTCGATCCATTGGATACAGTTTTCTGGCGCACCTGCTGCGATGGCTGCATCACGAACGACTCTTGCTGCCTCAGCGGAACATTTTTGAGCGCTTGGATGGAAAGCAAAAACGATTGGGTTTCTGGTTTTCAAAGCGATCATTGATTTAAAGATTGTTGTTGAAGTTGGGTTTGTTGTTGGTGTTACGCCACAAACGACGCCGACTGGTTCAGTAATCTCAATCAATCCTTTTTGAGTGTCTTCATTGATTACTCCGACAGTTTTGTCATATTTGATACTGTTCCAAATATATTCTGAAGCATACATATTTTTGATTGCTTTATCTTCATAGATGCCACGGCCAGTTTCTTCGACAGCCATTTTTGCTAGAGGCATGTGCTGATCTAATGCAGCCATTGCCATTTCATGCACAATGTGATCTACTTTTTCTTGATCAAAACTTTCCATTTCTTTCAACGCAACATTTGCTTTTGTCGCTAAATCGTCGATCATCGCTTGTACATCAACAGTTTTTGTCTCTTCTTTTTCCATTATTTTAGCCATTATGTTCCTCCTACTGAGTCATGGTTATTTGTTAATTATTTCACATACACATCATACAACACTTTTTTTTCGATGTAAATACTTTTTTGTGATTTTTTTCACAGTTATATTTTTCTTTAGAAACAGTCCGTTCCACAAGAGAGATTATCGAGTAACCGCTCCATAATGACAGATGTGATTTATTTAGCAAAGTCACACAAAAAAGACTGATCGCCTTCTTATCTCTATACGAGATAGGAATGACGACAGTCTTTTTGATAAAGAATGATCGAACTCCGTATACATTTAGCACACGCGTGGCAAACAACCGGTGTCTATAATTCTTTTTCTTCTTTTTTCTCTTCAGGTGTTTCTGGAACTTCAACAGTTTCAATTACTTCTGGTTCTGTCGGTTCTTCTACTGGTGCGATTGGTGTGCTTGTCATCGCGCCTGTACCTGGTTTTACCGTTTTGATGGCTGCTCGATCGTATTCTAAAAAGATCCCTTCGCAGTCTAAAACAACTGTACGATTTGTCTCGTCGATTTCTGAGACTACACCATGAAGTCCACCGATCGTGACTACTTCATCGCCAGCTTTCATACTATCAAGCAAGTTTTGACGTTCTTGTTGTTGTTTCTTTTGTGTACGTGACATAAAGAACCACATCCCTAATAGGGCAACGAACATCACTAACATTGGTAATGAACCCATTTTTTTCACCTCACTAACTAAATATCTACACTAAACACTTTAGCAGAAAAAGGCGCTAGAAACTAGTTTTTTAACTAAATTTCACAAATCCTGCTAGAAACTTTTTGCGTTTTCTTTATTGAACCCATACTCTTCGAAAAAGGCTGCACGAAACTCTAATAAGTTATCATCCATAATCGCTTGTCGAACTTGTTTCATCAAGTTTAATAAGAAGTATAGATTGTGATAAGACGTTAAACGGATGCCAAATGTTTCATCACATTTGATCAAGTGACGAATATATGCTCTCGTATAATTTTTACAAGTATAGCAATCACATTTTTCATCGATTGGACGGAAGTCCCGGGCATATTGCGCATTTTTTACGACTAATCGTCCTTGCGATGTCATACATGTTCCGTTACGAGCGATTCGGGTCGGTAGAACACAGTCGAACATATCGACTCCACGAATCACGCCATCAATCAACGAATCCGCAGCTCCTACCCCCATCAAATAACGTGGTTTATGATCTGGGATCAATGGCGTCGTAAATTCTAAGACACGGTTCATCTCAGCTTTTGGTTCACCAACAGATAAACCTCCGATGGAATACCCAGGGAAATCCATACTGATTAAGTCCTTCGCACTTTGTTTACGTAAATCTTCAAAACCAGCTCCTTGGATGATACCAAATAATCCTTGACGATCTGGATTCGCATGAGCTTTCAATCCACGCTCTGCCCAACGAGAAGTTCGTTCAACTGATTTTTTCACATAATCATAACTCTCATCAAATGGAGGACATTCATCAAAACTCATCATGATATCAGAACCTAATTTATTTTGGATGTTGATGGCTTTTTCAGGAGACAAGAACATTTTTGAGCCGTTCAAGTGGTTTTTGAAATGCACACCTTCTTCAACGATGTTACGCATATCACTTAATGAGAAGACTTGAAATCCACCAGAATCAGTTAAAATCGGCTGGTCCCAATTCATAAATTTATGCAAGCCACCTGCTTCTTCGACCAAATCTTCTCCAGGACGAAGCCATAAATGGTAGGTATTACTCAAAATCACGCCTGCACCCATTTCTTTTAGTTCTTCCGGCGACATAGTTTTAACGGTAGCTAATGTACCCACAGGCATAAACATCGGCGTTGGAAAAGTTCCATGAGGAGTAATCAATTCACCAAGGCGGGCGCCTGTATGTTTTTCTTTTTTTATTAAACGATAACGAATGGCAGGTTCTGTCATTCAATTCCCTACTTTCTTTTATAGAATCGCGTTTGCAACTCCCACCATCATAATCTTTTCAACTGCTTTTTGCAAGAGCTTCTCTTTTTTTATAGGTTTTTTTAACCTGCTTTTTTTGTGAACCTTTCAATAACGAAAGAGGATTCCTAGAGCAAAATCAGTCCTTCTTTGATATACTAAGACTATCAAAAAAAAGGAGTGGAAAATATGGTATCTTCTGGGGAATTAAAACAACAAGCAAAAGACAGCTTAAAGGGACGTTGGGGGCAAGCAATTCTATTAAATCTGATTCCAACATTGATCACAATTGCTATTATTCTTATTTTAGCTTTACCTACTGCTTTACTGATTGCAACGATGCAAGACAGTAGCGCAATGCAAGAAATGGTGAGTGGTTCAAGTAGCAGTAGTTCAGGTGGAGGGATCGTTTCTACGATCATCAGTGCATTATTCATGAGTGGGATTTCTTGGACCTATTTAGACATTATCCGTGGGAAACGAACAACGATCGAACCATTCAAAGATGCTTTCCGAGGTTTTTCAGGCGTATTCTTCGGTGGCGTTCTATTGTTAGCACTAGTGACAACAATTTTCACTACGTTATGGGCATTGCTTTTAGTCATTCCTGGGATCATCAAAGGGTATGCCTATTCTCAAAGTTATTTCATTTACTATGATGTCGTAACAGAAACAGGCGAAAAACCAAAAATCCTTGATACGATCACTGCAAGCCGCAAATTGATGGATGGCTACAAAGGAAAATTATTCTGGTTAGACTTATCGTTTATCGGATGGCACATCTTAGCAATTGCTACAGTCGGTATCGGTTATCTATGGTTGAATCCATACATCACTGCAACTAAAGCTGCTTTTTACGAACAATTACCAAAACAAGTTTAATCAGCTTTTTCACCATAATAAAAAGGATTGGAAAATCTCCAATCCTTTTTTGGTGTTTATTTTTTTACATTTCAGATTCTGGTGCTTCTACTGTCTCTTCCTCATCTGGCAATTGGTGGAACTTGATCAATTCATTGACCCCAATCGGTATGAGCGACAAGATTCCTACTAAGAACCAATGATTCAAACTAATATGAACTAACCCAAATAATTCTTGCGTGAATGGTAATAAAGCGACTGCTGACGTGATAAGAAGGGAAAGAATCGCCATTTCCACTAACGATTTATTCGTTGCTAAGTTCACTTTGAAAATCGATTGACTACTACGAACATTAAAGACATGAATGATCGAAGAGTAAGCCAATACTAGAAATGCAACGGTTTGGCCAACTTCTTGACTAGCATCAACCCAAGGGCTGATCGTATCGACGAAGCTTCCTAAGTAGTAACCAAATAAAGTGACTACCGTAAATATTCCTGCATTGATAGCAATTTTCTTCATTAGACCACGAGCGAAAATTCCTTCATTTTTAGGAATTGGTGCTTCATTCATGATCCCTTCCTCTGCTGGTTCTCTTCCTAGAGCGAAACCAGGTAGTCCATCAGCAACAACGTTTACGAACAACAGTTGAACGGCTGTAAATGGTGCCCCCCAACCAACTAACATCGCAATCAATACGATAAAAATCTCAGAGATATTACAGCTTAATAAGAAGTTGATCGCTTTTCGAATATTTTGATAAACGGAACGTCCTTGGCTAACTGCATCTACGATCGTAGCGAAGTTGTCATCGGTCAAAATCATGTCAGCGGCACTTTGCGCTACATCTGTACCGGTGATCCCCATCGCACATCCAACGTCACTCGCTTTCAATGCTGGCGCATCGTTCACACCATCACCTGTCATTGCGACCACAGCACCTGTTCGTTGCCATGATTTGACGATTCGGATTTTATCTTCTGGGGTTACGCGAGCATAAACGGATAAATCTTTTACTCGATCATCCAATTCTTCATCAGATAACGCACGGAGTTCCGCACCTGAAAGAGCTTCGTTACTATTGGTCAAAATTCCCAATTCTTTGGCAATCGCACTGGCAGTGACGACATGGTCCCCAGTGATCATCACTGTTTTGATACCAGCTTTTTTCGCACGCTTGATAGCACCTTTACTTTCAGGACGCGGCGGATCGATCATACCGATCAAGCCAATCAAACGTAGATCTTTTTCTAAAGCTTCTGAAGTGATTTCTTGTGGTTTTTCGTCATATGTTCGATAACCTACTGCAATTACACGTAAGGCACGTTTCCCAAAACGGTCGTTGACCACTTCTGCTTGTTCAACGTCTCCAGACGTAAACTTTGGTGCTAAGACATCAAATGCGCCTTTTGTGATAGAGATATACTTATCACCCATTTTATGGACAGTCGTCATCATTTTTCGATCAGAGTCGAATGGAAGTTCGTCAACCCTTGGGTATTTTTCTTCTAATTCTTCTTTTGTATGATAGTTTTCCTCAACTGCACGTACAATTGCTGCTTCCGTTGGATTACCTTTGACGATCAATTCATCGTCCTCTTTTTCAACCGTCACATCTGTACATAATGCAGCCATTTTTAAAATTTCCATCGCGCTATTTGTCATTGAATCTTCGACATCTGTTACCTCATCTTCTTTACTCCACACACGACGTACGCGCATCCGGTTTTGTGTCAGTGTACCGGTTTTATCCGAACAGATGACATTCGCAGTACCGAGCGTTTCAACAGCTGGCAGCTGACGAATAATCGCATGTTTTTTCGCCATTTTCTGTACACCATAAGCAAGTGTCAATGTAACGATAACAGTTAATGTTTCTGGTACTGCGGCAACAGCTAAGGAAATCGAAGTCATGAACATTTCAAGTAACGGTTCCCCTTGAAGTTCACCAATCAAAAAGACTAAGGCAGCAGCTGCTAATGCAATCACACTGATTCGCTTACCTAATTGATTCAAACGGACTTGTAGTGGTGTTTTCTGCATTGTATGGTCATTTAATAATCCGGCGATTTTTCCCATTTCGGTCTGCATACCAATCGCTGTGATGATCGCTTTCCCACGACCAGCAGCAACGGTACAACCTTTAAAGACCATGTTCAATTGGTCACCGAGAGAGTCATCTTCTTGACTTATGTAACCTGCGTCTTTTTCGACAGCCTCACTTTCACCGGTTAGAGCTGATTCTTCTACACGTAATTGTGATGTTTCAACTAAGCGAGCATCCGCAGCAATCGCTGATCCTGCTTCTAATACCAGCACATCCCCGACAACTAGATTCTCAGCATCTACTTTTTCTACTTTACCATCTCTGAGGACCGTAGCGGTTTGTTTATTCATATCTTGTAGGGATTCTAATGCTTTTTCTGCATTTCCTTCTTGAACAATCGCTAGAACTGAATTGATGATAACAATCGCAATGATCAAGAGTCCTTCGAACAGGTCTCCATGTTCAGTTGCAAATGCGGTGTAAAATGAAATGACTGCGGCAACTAACAAAACAATCGTGGTGAAATCTGAAAGACTTCGTATAAATTTTTTGAAGAGTGATTCTTTGGGGGCTTCTTCGAATTGATTTTTGCCTTGTTTTTGACTTCTTTCTTTTGCTTCAGTCATCGACAAGCCTTGATCTATATCTACTTTTGTTTCTTCTGCTATTTCTTCTATTGTTTTTTTGTAACTATCCATCCTATACCTCCTTTAAAAATCATACGTTATGTATAACGCACTATTTTAGTATAACATCATTTTTTTAATTAATTCAACTATATCGCATATATATATGAAGAGAAAAATTTTAAAATAATCAATACATATCAATTGCAAACGCTACCAAAACGTGATATGATTTAACCATAAGGAAGGAGGAAAAGACAAATAGATAGAAGAATTTCTCGATAGAGTAGTATAAGCAAACAAAGTTGTTAGAAGTACAAGTTTCACCTTAACGAGCATGTGAAGTAACCATTATAAATAGCGAATGCGTATGACTGTTTGAAACGAAAATCGTTCAAAAAAAGAAGTAGTGGGATACGTAACAATTAAATAACATGAACATCTGAAAATTGAATAGGAACAAGAGATGATTCAACTGTTGAAGATGTAAAGAAAACAAGATTTTTTGTTTATCAAGAAGAAATTCAACACCGTACTTTGCATGTTCTATGGAAAGTTACACTAATTCTATTTATTTGTTTCCTTCCGAAGCACAAAAGCCCCGACTAATCGAGAGTCGGGGTCTTTTTTATCTTAAAAAGTTACTTTACAAACATCGCATCTCCAAAACTGAAGAAACGGTAACGTTCATCGATGGCATGTTGATAAGCTGATAATGTTAATTCTCTACCAGCAAACGCACTGACTAGCATCACTAAAGTGGATTTTGGCAAATGGAAATTCGTAGAAAAAGCTTCAACTACTTTGAACTCATACCCTGGCGTAATAAAGATATCAGTCCAACCACTATCTGCTTTGATCTCCCCATCAAATTTCGTACCAATCGTTTCTAATGTGCGGATTGAAGTCGTTCCTACTGCCACGATTTTCCCGCCATTTTGGCGAACTTGATTCAAACGAGTAGCAGCTTCTTCGGTCAAACGATAAAATTCACTGTGCATTTCATGCTCTTCGATTTTATCGACACTCACTGGACGGAAGGTTCCTAGACCGACATGCAGTGTCAAATACACAAGCTCCACGCCTTTTGCTTTGATTTCATCTAATAATTCTGTCGTGAAATGTAAGCCAGCAGTTGGTGCAGCTGCTGAGCCATTCTCTTCTGCATAGACAGTTTGATAGCGATCTGGATCTTCTAAACGTTCTTTGATATAAGGCGGTAACGGCATTTCGCCAAGCGCTTCTAGATTCTCTAAGAAAATCCCCTCATAGGCAAACTCAATGATTCGTCCACCATGATCCAGCTCTTCTTTCACAACTGCTTTTAAACGGCCGTCACCAAAAATGATCTCTGTCCCTACTTTGGCACGTTTGGCTGGTTTGATCAGTGTCTCCCACATGTCACCTTCTGTATTGGTCAAAAGCAATACTTCTAAGTGGGCACCAGTCTCTACTTTTTCACCGTATAAGCGCGCAGGCAATACGCGTGTATTATTCATCACTAACGCATCACCAGGATTTAATTCCTCAATGATTTCATGGAAATGTTTATCCATCATCTCACCTGTCTTACGGTCAACTACAAGTAATCGGGAATGATCCCGGTCTTTTAATGGTGTTTGGGCAATCAGTTCTTCGGGTAACTCAAAATCGAAATCTTCTGTTGTTAACATATCGTCACTCACTTTCTCTGTTTGGCCCTTTTATTTTACCATTTTATGCCGACAATGCCAAAAAGCAAAAATCTTATCCTTCCATTCATTTATGATTGGTTGCGTTATCTTTTCAGCTATATTTTATTTATAATTTCAAAAAACGCCTACTAGTCTAGTTATTTGTATAGTAAATAAATCATCAAATTTGTATTCCTTAGTTATTTTAGGCATACTATTATAAGAACATTCTTTATGGAAAAGAAAAGAAGAGGTGCAATGATGATCGAATTTCAGAATGTATCAAAAATTTATAAAGGTGGAAAAGTCGCGGTCGAGAACGTCAATATTTCTTTTGAAAAAGGCGAATTCATCTGTTTTATCGGTACAAGTGGTAGCGGAAAAACCACTACGATGCGAATGCTTAACCGCATGACGGACCCGACAGAAGGTCAGATTTTGATTGATGGAAAGTCGATCCAAGAAATCAATCCCGTTGAACTCCGACGACAAATCGGCTATGTGATTCAAAGTATCGGTTTGATGCCTCACATGACGATCCGGGAAAATATCACTCTTGTCCAAAAATTATTGAAGGTCAGCCAAGAAGAACGGAACAAAACAGCAGAGAAAATGATCGACCTGGTGGAACTTCCTCGTGAAATGCTTGATCGTTACCCACATGAATTATCTGGTGGTCAACAGCAGCGTATAGGTGTCGTTCGCGCGTTAGCGGCGAATCAAGACATCATTTTGATGGATGAACCTTTTGGAGCATTAGACCCTATCACAAGAGATTCCTTACAAGATTTAGTCAAGGATCTGCAAGAACGTCTAGGAAAAACCATCGTCTTCGTGACACATGATATGGATGAAGCAATCAAATTATCCAGTCGTATCGCGATCATGAGTGAAGGTAGAGTCATTCAATTTGATACGCCACAAAATATTTTACGCCACCCTGCCAATGAATTTGTCGAAGAATTGATCGGTGAAGATCGCTTACTTCAAGCCAAACCAGATACCACAAAAGTAGGCGAAGTCATGCTGAACCAAGCCATCACGATCACGCCAGAAAAATCATTGCAAGAAGCCATCAAATTGATGCGTGAAAAACGCGTCGATACGCTTTTAGTGACGGATAATTCAAATACCTTAAAAGGATTTATCGATGTTGAAACAATCGATAAGAAACGTGGAAAAGTCTCGAGTGTTGGCGATATCTTGAACAAGGATGTTTTTTATGTAAAACAATCTGCTTATTTACGTGATACCTTACAACGAATCTTAAAACGTGGTTTAAAATATGTGCCAGTAGTTGATGAACAAAATAAAGTCGTTGGTATTTTAACTCGAGCCTCTCTTGTCGACATCGTCTATGACGTGATCTGGGGCGAAGAACCATCGCTTACTGATGCAATTGGTACGCCATCTGAAACAAAGGAGGTTTAACCAATGGCCGAATTTTTTCAACAACATGGCGCTGAGATCCTCTCAAAAAGTCTCGAACATCTCTATATTTCAGCAATTGCATTGGTCATCGGGATTGCCGTTGCTGTTCCTTTAGGTGTTCTTTTGACGCGTTTTCCTAAAGTCGCAACGATTGTTATTGGACTGACCAGTGCGTTACAAACAGTCCCTTCTCTTGCCCTATTAGCACTTATGATTCCTTTATTCGGTGTCGGTAAATTGCCTGCAATCATTGCCCTATTTATCTATTCCCTTTTACCTATTTTAAGAAATACCTATATTGGGATGAAAAATGTGGATTGGAATTACCGCGATGTCGCAAAAGGCATGGGGATGACAAATATCCAATCGATTTTTTCTGTCGAATTGCCGATCGCTATGCCGACGATCATGGCAGGTATCCGGTTAGCAGCAGTCTATGTGATTGCATGGGCAACCCTCGCCTCTTACATCGGCGCAGGCGGGCTAGGCGATTTGATTTTTAGCGGTTTGAATAATTATCAACCCGATTTGATTTTCGCTGGAACGATCCCTGTAACGATCTTAGCATTGCTTGCAGATTTCTTATTAGGACTATTGGAGAATCGGTTAACTCCGATCGCATTGAGGGAGGAGAATGACGAATGAAACGAATCAGAAATAGTGTCGTTCTCGTATTGACCGTCTTATTACTTGCAAGTTGCTCCTTCCCAGGATTGGCAAGTAATACGGATGAAGATACGATTTCTATCACCGGTGGGATCACTTCTGAAGCTCAGATCATTGCCAGTATCGTTGCTGGGATGGTTGAACACTATACGGAAAAAAATACGACGATCATCAATAACTTAGCAACGACGACGATCAATCATCAAGCAATGATGAACGGCGACGCGTCTATTTCTGCCGCTCGCTATACAGGGACGGATTTGACTACTACCCTTAATTTACCGCCTGAGAAAGATCCTGAAAAAGCATTTGATATCGTAAAACGTGAATTTGAAAAAAGGTATGATCAAACCTGGTTTCCTTCTTATGGGTTCGAGAACACCTACGTTTTTCTTGTTCGCAAAGATACTGCGGAAAAATACAATTTAAAGAAAGTCAGTGACTTGAAAAATGTCGCCGATGAACTTGTCGCTGGAGTGGATACTTCCTGGATCAATCGTAAAGGAGATGGCTATGACGGCTTCAAAGAAACATATGGCTTTTCATTTGATTCCATCTTGCCTATGCAGATCGGTCTAGTCTATGACGCTGTAGAAGCTGGGAGAATGGATATCGTTTTAGGTTATTCGACAGACGGACGTATTGCTAGTTATGATCTAGTCATGCTAGAAGATGACTTGAGTTTTTTCCCACCTTATGACGCTGCACCGGTTGTAGATAATCAACTATTAAAAGATACGCCGGGTTTAGCAGAAGCATTAACAAAATTAAGTAATACGATCAGCACTGAAAAAATGCAACAATTGAACTATGAAGCAGACAATAATTTGGTTGAGCCTTCTGTCGTCGCAGAACGCTTTTTAAAAGAAAACCAATACTTTGGAGGGGAGTGACGATGATGGAAAACATGAATTGGCTTGAACAATTTATTTATTATTTTCAAGAGAATGGTACGTATGTCTTTTCACAGTTCCTACGTCACTTTCTCATTTCGATCTATGGCGTACTTTTTGCAGCAATCGTCGGTATCCCCGTTGGTATTCTCATTTCACGAAAACGTAAGTTAGCCAATTGGGTGATCCGTTTTACAAATATCATCCAAACGATTCCTTCTTTAGCGATGATTTCGATTTTGATGATTGGTTTAGGTTTAGGGGTCAATGTCGTGATCGTCACGGTGTTCTTGTATTCGCTATTGCCGATCATCAAGAACACGTACACTGGGATGATCCAAGTCGACAAAAATATCCTTGATGTCGGTAAAGGGATGGGGATGACAGCCAGCCAACGTCTCTTTATGGTAGAATTACCGCTATCTGTGTCAGTCATTATGGCAGGCATTAGAAATGCTTTAGTCGTTGCCATCGGGATCACCGCCATCGGTGCCTTCGTCGGAGCTGGCGGACTAGGAGACATCATCATTCGTGGGACAAATGCCACAGATGGTACGTCGATCATCTTAGCCGGAGCCTTGCCAACAGCCTTCATGGCAATCATCACCGACTGGGTCTTAGGGATCATCGAACGCCGTTTAGACCCTGCGGCAAAGCATTCAAGATGACGAACATAGAGAATCCATATTGAACCCAATGGATTTCTATTTTTAAATAGTTGAAAACACCACCAGTTCAAGAAATAAATTCTTGATTTGGTGGTGTTTTTTTATTTGAAATTCAGATAGATAGTCATTGACTGAATCTTCTGGTATGTACAGTTCTACATAAACTATAAATAAATGAGTTGCTACTCACTCTGACAATAATGACGAAAAATCAAACACCATATCAATGATTTGCGCCACTTCACCTAATTCAGCCAGAGTGGCTTTCTCTACGAAGCGTATATTTCTCTGCTTTTCCATAAAATCAAATGTTTTGATTTAAAAAGGATTGATATATCCTTGTAGTTTATGCCTCTTATCTAATGCAATATGGTTTTTATATTTCGTATCAGTAATTGGACAAACCGCACACATTCCTGTTACTGCATTATAATGGTTCGCACTGACAACAATTGCAGGTCTTCTTTTTTTAATCTCTCTACCTATACTGGGATTGAAATTAATAATCACAAAATCGCCTTGTTTAGGCGTATAGCCATTAATAGTATATGCCATTAAATAATTTCCTTTCCTACCAGTAAATCCTCAGGAAAACCAGCACTTGCATCAATTGTTTCATCATTTTCAAATGCTTCATCAAAAATATTTTTTTCTTTTTTATAAACGTGATTGTATCGTCTTCTCCCTAAACAGCACTATACTCAACATTTTCTTCTATGCCAAATTTAGTAGGTACAGTTAAAACAATCGCATTACCTTGTTTCCTAGTCTTCATAATCTTCGCCCTCCATTCTATCTATTATCATCATAATATAAATACAACGTGAATACATTTTTCGTAAAATTGAATACCCAACCCAATTTCATGTAACTATAAAAAAACCTTAGAACACCAAAGTGCTGTTCTAAGGTCAAAAATTGTTACTCGCTATCATGTAATTATTTTTTCAAATGATAACTATACGTACTTACGACGATATTTTCACGCCAAGAAAGACGTAAACGCAATCTCAGACTCGTCTGATTATGCAAGATATTCTGCCATCTGCGATTTGGTACAAACTGTGGAATCAATACGGTCGTCGTATAATTTTGTTTTGCAGCATTCTTGCTGACTATGTCCACATAACGCAAAATCGGATTTTGAATCGACCGATAAGAAGAATGGACGATTGAAAGACGAACATCTGGAAAATGCTTTTTAAATTCTGCTTGGATCTCTTTTTCCTTTTCGATATCCTCATCTAATGAAACGTGCATAGCAACAACATAATCACCAATCGAACGCGCATAATTCAACGCTCCGGTATTTACCCGCGTAACGTTCCCTACAAGTACCAAAACCGTATTTCCTTCATACTCGTGTAAGTTTACTTCGTCTTCTAATCGAAGTTGTTCTGCTACTTTTTTATAATGATCATGAATTTTATAGAAGACGAACATGACGATTGGCATGATGATGAAGAACGGCCAAATATCCCCTAAGCGGTAAACAAATAAAATTGCAATGATGGCATAAGAGATAAATGCACCCGTAATATTCGCAATTGATTTCGTCCACCACTTTTTGCCTTCTTTTTTCCATTTGATGACCATTCCTGTTTGCGATAATGCAAAGGGGATAAATACACCAATGGAATACAATGGAATCAATCGTTCAGTAGAACCATTGAAAATAAACAATAGCACAATCGACCCTAATGCAAGCGTGATGATCCCATTTGAGTACCCTAAACGATCACCACGATCTTGGTACATATGAGGCATGAATTTATCTTTTGCTAAGTTATAGGCTAATACTGGAAAGGCAGAAAACCCTGTATTTGCTGCCACTGCCAAAATCAAAGCTGTCGCAAATTGCAAGATATAATACAAGATCCCATGTCCAAAAACAGCTTGTCCGATTTGGGAAAGAACAGTTACTTCTTTTTCAGGAACGATTCCATACCAATAGTTGATAAACGTGATTCCTACAAAAAAGAATCCTAAGATCAATGCCATCATCGTCAAGGTCATCGCTGCGTTTTTCGCCCGTGGCTTTTTGAAGAACGGTACTGCATTACTGATTGCCTCTACACCAGTCAATGAAGAAGAACCAGAAGAAAAAGCCCGTAAGATCAATGCGACGGAAACCCCAGGGACAACTGCACCAGGCAATGCTGTTGCTTGTAATGGTACTGCCCCAGTCACAATATTAAACAAACCAACGACAATCAATAAGGAGATGACGAGAATAAATGTATAGACTGGGAATAGTAAAAACGAAGCTGACTCTCTCAGTCCACGTAAGTTCAACATCATCAACAAGAGGACGATAGTCACTGAAATCGCTACTTGATGCCCATATAGAGCTGGTATAGCAGAAGTAATCGCCTCTGCACCGGCTGAGACGGAAACCGCAACAGTCAGCATATAATCAATCAATAAAGACCCGCCCGAAATCAGTCCAGCATTTTTACCGAGGTTCTCACTACTAACAACGTAAGCCCCACCCCCGTGTGGATATGCGTGAATGATCTGCCGATAAGAAAGAGTTAATGAAATCAATAAAATAATAACAAATGCAGCAATTGGCAATGAATACCAGATCGCAGCAGCAGACAACGCCACTAATACCACAACGATTTGTTCTGTTCCGTACGCAATCGATGACAACGCATCGGAAGATAGTAGTGCTAACGCAGCAAACCTTGTTAATTTATGCTCGTCGTTTTCCGCCGACTTCAACGGCTTCCCTACTAACAACCTTTTTAAGTAATCCAATTTCTATGCTCCTTTACACACCTTTTCCCCTACGAATTACAGGTGTCATTTTTTATAGTAAACAAGATGTTATAGTACGCCCTTGACCTTTAAATGTCAACAAAATTCGGGAAAAATATCGATAGAAAATCCCCATATTTTTTTAATTCATTTTTAGAGTGATTTCCATAATTAAACCACTTGCTTTCTCTGGTATAGAAAAAAGACGAGCTTAGAAAATAACGTTATCCTAAACTCGTCTTCACTTAAAAACTGAGACTTCAAACCTTTACGAGAAACGAATAGATGGCATCACGTTTCTAGTGGAAGATTCGACTTTCATGCGCAGCTTCTTTGAATTTCTTCATTTTTTCACTTACAAATGGATAGGATACTGTACCAACGATTCCTACGACAATAAATATGCCGACTAATATCAAAATCGCATGTAGCGCATTTGGCCAATAGATACCACCAGCTGATTCACGTAAGAGGTTGACTGCATGAGTAAATGGCAAGAAAGGATTGATCATTTGGAAAAATTTCCCTGAAACTTGAATTGGATAGTTCCCACCACCACCAGATATGGACAAGACAAGAATAATGATGGCTATCCCTTTGCCGACATTGTCAAACAGTGCTGCTAAAACATAGACGATCATCATAAATGACAAAGCAATCAAAACAGCAAACAGTACACTGTAGACTGGATTCACTACATACACACCAAGCAAGAACATGTTCCCTAAAGTAACGATCAAGCTTTGAGCGATCGCCATCGTCAAGAAGGTCAACATGCGGGCGCCAAACTGTTCCCGTTTTGTATAGTTTTTACGCGCTTTTTTATCTAAATAATAATCTGTTGTAGCGACACTTGAAAGTAGGACCGCGCCTACCCACAAACATAGCGCAGTATAGAACGGTGTACTTGCTGATCCATTATTAGGGATTGGATACAACGAATTAGTTTGTAGTTCCACAGGCATCGTAAAGAATTCACTTTCCTTTGTCGCATCTAATTTCAAGAGTTTGATGACTTCCCCAAGATCAACCTCTTCTTCTCCTTTACGGATCGCATCTGCGGCTTTTTGGATACCCGCTTTGATGTTTGGCCAGTCGTTCGTGATCAAGTCTGCCGCAGCATTCACTGCTGTTTCGACTTCTGGCATTTTATCGTTGACGGTGGTCATTGTGGTATTGATTTCATTTTTGATCGTTGGCCAATCATTTTGGATAAAATCAGCAGCTAAACCAAGTTTCTCTTCTAATACAGGTAAGTCGTTATTGTATAGGTCAGCTCCCTTATTGATTCCATTTACGATCGTTTCCATATTACCGTTTAGCATCGTATTTGCATCATGGACCTCTTGACCGATTGCAGGCATTTCTTTTTGATATTTCTCTAAGATCGTTACCGCATTTGTCACGGTTGCTTTGGTTGAATTTAATAACGAATCAAAGTCGATTTGATCTGCTTTACTCAACGCACTTTGCGCTGTACTGATCGTATCGATCACTTGAGTCAAGATTGATTCAACGGTGGTGCCGACTTCGTTTACGTCTATTTTACCGATAGTATCATTAACATTTTTTGCAGCTGCTGTTATACTTGTTAATTCGTCAGACACTAATTTTTCAATTTCTTCTACACTAGCTGATTGAATGATACTCTTAAGATTTGGCAGACGTGAGTTAATTGTATTTAAATTTGCACTGATATTGTTTAATAGATTTATAATATTAGTTAAATTCTCTCCACCATTTTCTTTTTGTAAATTTGTTAAAAATTCTATTAGGCTATTTATTGCTGTTTGCTGACTACTAATACTAGAAGATATGTTATCAACTAGCTTCAGTAGATTTTCTCGTTCTTCCTCTGTCAACTTATTATCTTCTACAGCTGTTTTTAGGGCAGAATTGATTGCATCAGCTAAACTAGCTGTATTTGTCGCTACTTGCCCAATCGAATCTAACGTCGTCTTCACGCTTGTCGTGATACCTGGTACTGCTTCTTTTAATTGTTCAGCGCCCGTTTTGGTATCCTCTGCGAGATTCTTCGCTTGTGATTCTAAATTTTTCACATCAGGTAAGATGTCTTGGACTTGTTGGATGATGGTCAATCCTTGTTTTGCTTCCTCGATTCCTTGATTCATCGTTTCTTCGATTGATGAAAAATCGTTGTCGATTTCAGCAATTTGTCGTCCAGCATCTTGGATCTCCGGGATTTTTTGTTGAAGGTCAAGAATGATTTTGGCTTGTTCCTTTAATTCTGGCATTTTATCGTTCAATTCAACGACCTTTTGTCCCATCTCATCCACTTCTGGGAGATAATCAACAAATTCATTTGCTTTCACTAATTTGTCTTTGATATCTGGTAGTTGTTTTTGTAGATCAAGTACTTGTTGGGTATAGCCATCGATCGTATCTAAGTTTTCATCTGTTGATAAAATCATTGATTTTACTTTATTGATACTTACCAGATTTGTATCGATATCGTACCCAATTTCATTAAAGACTTTTAGTAAAGTTTCGCTCGCCGTCCGAATAAATTCACTGGAGATTTGTGATTGGATCGTAGATGCACCTTTATCTGTGATTTTTGGTGCAATGGCATTGATTTTTTCATTGACTGTATATTCAATTTCCGGCTTTTTGATATCACCACTCGTAAAGCTTAATAAATCCTCCGAGAAATTCTCTGGCAAATAGATACCAGCATAATATTCCCCAGACCGTACACCGTCTTCTAATTCTTTTTTAGAGTCAACAAACTGCCAACCTAAATCTTTATTTTCATGTAATGATTTCAGTACTTCTTTTCCGATGGCAACGTCGTGTCCTTCAAACTCAGCCGGCTTGTCTGCACTATAAACAGCAATCGGTAATTCCCCTGTATTGCCATAAGGGTCCCATAATGCTTTGATATTGAACCAAGCATATAATGAAGGAATGATCATAATTGCGATGATCAAAAGAGTCGCAACAGGATTTTTAAAAATTCGTTTCCAATCAAGTAAATATAAGTTTATTGTATTTTTTATTGATTTCATATTCATCACCTTTTTTTGTTTCAGCTGCATCACTTTATCATGAAAACCATACGATTTTCAATCCTATTTTCAATCCAGCAACTAATTTTTTGACAGTTAAATCAAACTGTCCGAATGTTGTCATCTTTTGCTTAATAAATAATTAATCTTCTTTTATCCACTAGTCCACTACAAAATGTAGCATCCCGATAAATTTTTTATGTGTAGTCAAATAAATCTGTTATAAAAAGCTTACCATAGTTTCTAAAAAAATGTCTAAATTGGTTACTCATAAAATTATAATCTTATTTCCAATATATATATATCGTTATTTTATAAACTAAATCTTCCAATAGAACTGGAAAACCCGGCAAAACTGAACCACACAAACAAAAAAAGGCACGCCAGCCCGAGGTCGGGATAGAAATGTTTAGCTTCGAGAAATAAGGCACCATCCACGAAAATTATTTTTCAAATTTTTGTGGATGGCGCCTTATTTTCGAAGAGGTTACTTCTGTTCCCGCCGTTTATTCGGTTTTAGGTGGTGCGGTAGGACGAATGTCCCAGACCATTGAAGTTCCTCTTTTTTGTTGTTGCCAAGCGCTGAATCGCGCAATGATTGACTAAACACACGGTGCTATTTTTTATGTATAAGCGTGCTGTTTTTGTCTTTTATTTTGACACTGGGACAAGCGCTTCGATACCAACACTGATTTTTAATGCACGATCGACATCTAACATGATCGATCGTTCCAAATGACAGACTTTTTCTTTTAATCTGGACTTATCAATCGTTCTGATTTGTTCAAGTAAAATGACTGAGTCTCTTTCGATCCCTGTTCCGGTCGCTTTGATTCCTATATGTGTGGGCAATTTAGGTTTCGCCATTTTCGCAGTAATTGCTGCTACGATGACCGTTGGACTAAAATGATTACCTAAATTGTTCTGAATCACTAAGACCGGTCTTGTCCCACCTTGTTCTGATCCTACCACCGGAGAAAGATCAGCAAAATAAATATCTCCTCTTTTTACCATACGCCTCTCCTCACTCTTGATATTCTCTAGGTATACGGGGCCCTAGCACACATGCGACTTCGTAATGGATCGTACCCAATTGATCTGCTACATCTTGCATTGTGATTTTAGCCTGTTGATTTTCCCCAATCAACGTAACTTTAGTTCCTACTGGCATTTGATAGGGCAGACGGATCATCAATTGATCCATGCATACACGACCAATGATCTCACAATAATTCCCCTCCACTAATAATGAGAAACCTTGCATTTTCCGTAACCAACCATCTGCGTAACCGATTGGTACAGTTCCGATCCATTCTGAAGCTGAAGTCGTATAGGTTTTTCCATAACCTACACCTTCTCCTGCTGGCAACTCTTTCACTTGGATCAATTCAGATACAAGTTCAAGCGCTGGTTGTAGGGGATACACTTCCGCTAACGCGTGACCGGATGGATTCAAGCCATACATTGCTACCCCATAGCGGATCATATTGCCTGTAGCTTTTTCGTGCCATAATGCAGTAGCACTATTACTGCTGTGGACATATCTTGGTAAAGTAGGTAGACTTTCGATGATCTCACTGAATTTTTGGTTCTGCTGTTCCCAATAGGTGGTATCTGCTTGATCTGCTGTAGAAAAATGAGTATAGATCCCTTCCCATTCTAAATTGGGACTATCCTGGATGATTTCCACTGCCTCATTCACTTCTGCACTATTGAGAAAGCCAATTCTTCCCATTCCGGTATCGACTTTCAAATGCAATTTCAATAAATATTCTAGATGTCGTTCTGCTATATAAGTAGCCGCAGCTTCCAACCATTCTTTTGTTCCCGCAGTAATAGATAGATCGTGGATGACTGCAAGTGTCAACGCATCGATCGGAACCATATTCAATACAAGAATAGGTTGTGTGAAACCTGCCTCTCTCAGCTCGATTCCCTCATCTAAAGTAGCTACGCAAAAACCAGAAGCTCCACCTTTTTTTGCAGCTTCTGCTGTTTCGATTGCTCCATGACCGTAACCATCTGCTTTGACAACAGCAAACAATTCTTTCCCATTCAATCGAGCTATTTCATTTGCTACATTTTCTGTAATTGCCTGTTTATGTACAATTGCTTTTGTCGGACGGTGCCAAGCAATAACCATTGTTCTTCCTTCTTTCTAGTCTTCTAAAATAATCTGTGCAAAAGCTAACTCGTCTGTATGTGTGATGCTGACCCAGACTGCTCCTTCATGTGGAGATTTCGTTACAATTGGTTGTCCTGATCCATTTTTTAAAATTTCGATCTCTTGAAAGGTAACTTTACCGATCCCTGTTCCCCAAGCCTTTGAAAAAGCTTCTTTACATGCATAACGACCGCCTAAAAACTCAACCTGACGATGAAATGGCAGCAAACGAAACATTTCGATTTCACTTGGTGTCAGTACACGATCAATAAAGTTTTGCTTTTCTTTAATGATCTTAGCAATCCTCGACAGTTCAACTGCATCAATCCCAATCCCTTTTATCATACACGATTCTCTTTTCAAAAAATTTTAGAACACTCTAATTCTACCAAATTTTAGACAATTTACCACCAATAAGTCTAGAAATAACAAAAATGAAAGTTGTTTCCTAGTGAAAACCCACTTCTTCATTTTCTCCAATAAAAAACCATTGAGAATTGATTGATAAAAATCTCTGATGCAAAGAAAACAGTTCAAGTCACTTCATTTCTTTTTTTACGAACGTTTTTCAAAAAAATAAGACTTACAATTCGAAAAACAGCTGATATATAAATCATTTTCCGCCTTGTTTGTTTATAAAATCATTTTATTGGTATTAATTCTAATTTACCATGGATCACGCATAAAAAAGAAATTATTTTTACTTAATAAACAAAAAAAACAAAAATTTGTTGCTATATCCTTAAAAAGCTAAATATTTTATTTTTTTAAATAACATTTTTGTTAAAGTTATCTAAATTACCTACTAAAAAGAGGAACTACGTTAAATTTATACTTAATACTCTTAGACTTCCCATTATTAGTAGGTTTTTACCCTATGATCTCTACTTCTTTATGTAATGAAAGAGAGAGTATGTTTGTTTTTTTCATTATCTATCATTGCCAAATAAACAATACAAAATAAGCCCGCCAAGGCCAAAAATAGGTAAGCTATTTTTGGATCTGACGGGCTTATTCGGATGGTCCTTCTAAGACCACCACTTTACATGTGGATTAGTCGTTGTTCGTGCGGATCACGAAACCACGTTTTTTGTCGTTTGTGCGTTTTCCACCATTGTCTTTTTGTTTGTTATGGTTTTTGCTGTAGCTACCGCTACCTTTTGAATTTTTGTTGCCACGGTAGTTGCCATTATCACGACGATTACGGTTGTTTCCGCCGCCACTTCCGCCACCACGTTTACCATTTTTGTTGTAGCCTTTTTTCTGCATAGGCAATGGACGTTCTGGTGTGATTTTTACTGGTGTTGCATCTGATGGATCTTTGGCTATTGTTTTCAACAATAAAGCGACTAAATCTTGAGCAGAGTATTCTTCCAATAATTTATCCGCAGTTTGCAGATATTTATCTAAGCCATTCTCTTCAAGTTTTTCTTCGATTTGTTCAATAGCAGCGCCTAGTTGTCCTTTGAATGCTTCTTTTTCAGTCGGTGGACGTAAAGTTGTCATACGTTTTTTCGTTAAGTTTTCAATAACATGTAAGTAACCCATTTCGTTTGGTGTAACGAAAGTTACTGACATACCACCTTTACCTGCACGACCAGTACGACCGATACGGTGAACATAGCTTTCTGGGTCTTGTGGGATATCATAGTTGTATACATGAGTAACTCCTGAGATATCTAAACCACGTGCAGCTACGTCTGTAGCAACTAAAATATCTAAATGACCACTCTTGAATGAACGTAATACGCTCATACGTTTTTGTTGGGAAAGGTCGCCATGGATACCTTCTGCACGATAGCCACGAGCTTCTAAGCCACGAGCTAATTCGTCTACACGACGTTTTGTACGTCCGAAGACGATCGTTAATTCTGGTGATTGTACATCGAGCAAGCGAGTCATCACATCGAATTTTTCGTATTCTTTTGCGCGTACATAGTATTGATCGATCAAATCAGCAGTCATTTCTTTGGTTTTGATTTTCACGTGTGTTGGATCTTTCATGAATTTCACACCGATGTTTTTGATTGCTGGTGGCATTGTTGCTGAGAACAATAGTGTTTGACGTTGGTCTGGTACTTTAGAGATAATACTTTCAATATCTTCTAAGAAGCCCATGTTCAACATTTCGTCTGCTTCATCTAATACTAATGTTTCAACTGTCCCAAGTTTCAATGTGTGACGGTTGATATGGTCTAACATACGACCCGGTGTACCAACGACGATATGTGGACGGTCTTTCAATCCACGGATTTGGCGACCGATATCGGCGCCACCATAGACAGCTTGGACACGGACACGTTTGTCACGTCCTAAACGATAAAGTTCTTCTTGTGTTTGGATCGCTAATTCACGTGTTGGTGCAATAACCAATCCTTGTAGTTCTTGACGATTTGCATCGATTTTCTCTAACATCGGTAAGCCAAACGCAGCAGTTTTACCTGTTCCTGTTTGTGCTTGTCCAATCACATCTTTGCCTTCCAAGGCTAGTGGGATCGTTTCTGATTGGATCGGTGTTGCTTCTTCAAATCCTGCACGTTCTACTGATTTTAATAATTCTGGTGATAATTCTAGTTCTTTAAATTTCAAATGAATCCTCCTATATGGTTGTTAACTGAGGATGTAGCTATAGTTTGCTACCCCGTCTTTTGTTCGGTCAAAGTGTCTGTTGCTTTTTTGACAGTGGCCACGCACGTTTCCCATCCATTCTTAGCCCCTGTGGCACCACCGAAAAATCACTTTGCGAAGTTTAGGCATTAGAAAAGCCAAACGGGTCGCGTTCAGCTTTATCATTGTTATGACATCTGGCTTTCGCATTTCATCATCAAGCCAGTCCAATTTCTCTTCATCTTTCGGCAATAGGTTATTCTAGCATAATTTATTGTTTTCTGCAAGTTTACAGTTTTTATTTCATTTCTTGTAGTCGTTCGACCACTTCAATCAAGCCCATACTATTACTACCTTTTAGTACAATCGTGTCATCTGGCTGGATCTCAGCAATCACCGCTGCAATCAATTGCTCTTTATTTTCTTCGGTATAATAAACCGGCAAATCAGGATATTTCTGAGCCAAAGCATCTTTTAACGCCTGCATTTCTTTTCCATACAAAAAGATCATCGAGAAGATGTCTGAAGAAATATGTTCACTCATTGAAGCATGCATGAGAGGCGAGTCTACTCCTAGCTCCAACATATCGGCTAAAACGGCAAGTTTTCGTCCCGCTGCTGGGAGGCTTGCTACAGTATCTAAGACTAATCCCATAGCTGTAGGATTGGCATTATAAACATCACTTAAGATCGCTGCCCCGTTTCCAGCAGTCAGCCATTCTGTTCGATTTTGTGTCACTGAGACAGTTGCTAGACCTCGTCGGATTTCCGACAGAGACAACTCGAAAAACTGCCCGATCGCATAAGCAATCAGCGCGTTCGTCACATTATACTTACCAGGTAAAGGGATCGTGAATGATTCGCCTTCAACGATAAATGTCGTTTGTTGCTTTTCTTCGATGATTTGTTGTGCAGAAATATCGCCTTGTTGGATTCCAAACGTCTTGATTTTTTGAGACAATGGAGCAACCAACGGTTCTAACAATGGTTCATTATTCGGTACGATCAATAATCCGTCTGGTAGCAACCCGTCAGCAATTTCCATTTTTGCTTTGGCGATACCTTCTCGTGACCCTAAATTCTCGATATGAGCCTCACCGATCATCGTGATTGCTGCAACTTTTGGTTGTGCCAGCAACGAGAGTTCCGTAATTTCATTGGCATGATCCATTCCCATTTCTAAAACGATTTTTTCAGTATCCTGAGGCATATGCAAGATCGTATAAGGCATGCCAATATTATTATTGTAATTTCCTTGTGTTTTATAAGTTTTATATCCTTGCGCTAAGACAGAAGCTGTTAGATCCTTTGTGGTCGTCTTCCCATTACTACCGGTAACAGCCACTACATCCGCCCCAACTTTTTTTAAATAATACTGCGCCAACTCTTGCATTGCTTTTAAAGGATCAGAAACTGGTATGATCTCGATCCCCTCTGGTGCCTTTTCGGCTGCCCAACTCCAAAAAGAAGCAACTGCCCCATTTGCGATAGCTTGTTCAATAAATTCATGCCCATCTCTTGTGCCAGCTAAAGGAACGAACAAATCGCCTTCTTTGATTTTGCGGCTATCAAATTCTACTCCTGTGATTGATTGGGTTGACTCATGATGACTGCCAACTGCTTGAGCAATTTCTTGTATTGTTATGTTCATCCATTCTCTGTCCTTTCGATTTAGACCAGTAGTCCTATAGGAATAGGAACAAAAAAGGTGGTGAAAATCGCCAATACTGATAGCGTCGAATAGTAAAAATCTTTCGCTTTCAATCAGTACCAGATGATCATCCACAACCTTTATTTTGCTATACATACTACTTCGACACATTCATACTTGTGCTGATTACGTTTCAATTAGTCAAAGAAACTTTGTCTTTGATTATGACGGTTCAAGCCTAATTGGATCAACTCTTCAATCAAGTCACCGTATTTCAAGCCCATATTTTCCCATAGCAAGGGGTACATGCTGAATGCTGTAAATCCAGGCATTGAATTTAATTCATTAAGGAATAATTCATTTTTATTCGTCAAGAAGAAATCACAACGGCTCAAGCCACTTCCACCTAACATCGTATACGCTAATTTTGCGTACTCTTGTGCTTTTTGATGGACTTCTTCTGGTACTTCTGCTGGAATCTGCATCTCGATGCGATTATTGATGTACTTCGCATCATAATCGTAAAATGCCACGTCTTTTACCACTTCACCAGGCAAGGTCGTGCGGACGTCTTCATTCCCTAAAACAGCGACTTCGATCTCCCGTGCTTCGATTCCTTGTTCAACGATGGCACGTGAATCGTATTGGTAAGCTGTTGCTAAGGCATTCTGTAATTCTTCTCGATTTTCAGCCTTAGTGATCCCCACGCTTGATCCCATATTTGCTGGCTTCACGAACATCGGATAAAGCAATGAGCCTTCACATTGGTCAAATACCTTTTTAGGATTTTCTTTCCATTGATTCTTCAAAACTGGAACATAAGGTACTTGCGGTACACCGGCTGCTTGTAAAATATATTTTGTCATGATCTTATCCATGGCACAAGCACTTGTCAGTACACCCGCACCGACGTAAGGCATATTCAAGGTTTCTAAGAATCCTTGGATCGTGCCATCCTCGCCATTTGGACCGTGAAGAACTGGGAAGACGATGGTTCCTTCTTCTTTGATCTCTCCTGGATTGATGACAGTACCCGTAAATCCTTCTGTCATTTTCCCACTTGGGTCCCACGTCAAGTGCAATTCTTCTTCACTTGTAGGTTTTTCAGTCAACAACGGGCCTTTGACCCATTGGCCATCTTTACTAATAAATACGAGCTGTACTTGATAATAAGCATAATAAATAGCATTTAAAACGGAAAACGCTGAAAGAATCGAAACTTCGTGTTCCGCACTGCGTCCACCATATAATAAAGTAATCTTCAAAAGATTTTCCTCCTGTATTCGATATCATTCATTTTTACTTCATATTTTAGCACAAAAACAAAAGATGCAAACAGCTTATTTGAAAAAAGGTGAGGTACATGTCATTTTATTCAAAAAACAGCGGAATAGTTGTCGCTTTTTTTCTTTATCGTTATGATAAGAGAAAGGAGGCATAGTTATGACCAAAACTACTTCTCGAAGCCGGTTAACAGAAATCATTCACGTATTCATCAAAGAAAATGTTCTGCCTAATCTGATCCAACAAAAAAATCCTGAACAAGTAAAAAAAGCCTTTGAAGAACTTGGCTCAACCTTTATAAAAATTGGGCAAATGCTTTCTGTCCGTGATGACTTACTCTCTGCTGAGTTTACTAAGACATTCAAAACATTGCAAGACAATGTACCAAGTGATCCCTTTGTCACGACGAAAAAAACGATTGAACAGGAATTAGACGCATCCTTAGAAACGATTTTTACTAGCTTCAATAAAGCACCTTTCGCTTCTGCCTCTATGGGTCAAGCGCATCGTGCAACGTTAAAGAATGGCGATGCAGTCGTTGTAAAAGTCCAACATCCAAATATTGCGAAGGAAATCATGATGGACTTACAGTTATTCGAACGGGCGATTCCTTTGATCAAATATATTCCTGAAACAAGCGTCATCGATTTAAAAGGCGTGTTGCAAGAAGTCAAACGTTCATTGACAAACGAATTGGACTTCTACAAAGAAAGTCAAAATGGTGCACGTTTCTATAATCTAAATAACCATTGGTATGAAATTAGATCCCCTAAAATCTATGAGGCACTTTGCACAAAAAAAGTTATTGTGATGGAAGAAATGTCTGGAAAGAACTTCAACCAATTGATGAATCTTGAAGAAACGGATGAACGCCTCATTGAGACACTTACGAATACTCAATTGAAACAACAAGTGGCTAAACGATTGATCGAACATTTTATGAAGCAAATCTTTGACGATGGCTTTTTTCATGCCGATCCACATCCTGGGAATTTATTGTTCCATCCTTTAAGCGTTGAAGAACTTTCAGAAAATGTAACGACAGACACAAAAGAACACCAAAAACAACTAGGCTCGATTTCTTTCAAAACGACTGCTACTGTCACTGAACCATTGCAACCATATACAATCAGTTATATTGATTTCGGTATGATGGGTAGTCTCTCCGCTTCGCTAAGACAAAAGCTGATGGAAATCGTTTTAGCGATTTATACACGAGATATTTACCGTATTGAAAAAGCCGTCATCAACTTATGTCAACAAGAAGGGCCTTTTGATGAAAGTGAATTCCATCAACAACTCGCTAGCTTTTTGACGCAATATTTAGACCTCCCCCTTGAAGAAATCGACTTGCAAGAAGTCTTTGCGCAGATCGTCTCGATTTGCCACCAGAACAACTTACAAATCGATCGTGATATCACGTTATTGCTTAAAGCGTTTAGCACATTAGAAGGAGTGATTCGTGTCCTTGATCCTGAAGTATCTTTGATGGAAGTCGCTACGCCCATTGCACAACGATATTTCTTAGCACATCTCTCTGTCGAAGATACCTTGAAGCAAGCGGGCTTAGATATACTCGATGGTATCAAAACCGTACCGAAAATCCCGCAACAAGTCTATCACCTTCTAGAAACTTGGCGTTCTGGACAAGGAAAAATCAATTTGGAACTAAAAAAACAAGACCAACTGATGAACCGGATCGAAAGTATGGTGAACCGTTTAGTATTTGGTGTGATACTCGCCGCATTGATCGTCGGCTCTTCGTTGCTTGTCCAAGCTGCACCAGACGATCAAATCAATTTTATTACACTATTAGGTATATTCACGTATACGATCGCAGCTGTGGTCATTCTCTTTTTAGCCATTGATACACTGATCAACTATTATAAAAAAAGACGAAAATAAACGAAAACATCCCAAAATATGAAACTATTTTCGGATGTTCTCGTTTATTTTTTTAGCTGTGTACTTTTGACACAACCTCATTGCTTGATGATTAGAGTTGCGGATACGACTATTCCTGTTTTTTAGTCTGTAGCCTTTTACTCGCTATCTATTTGATAATTTTAGCTTTTTTGGTTTGATTATTTCATTTTTCGTTCATCTGGTACGATTCTTTGCGAGAGCAACCACTTATGGAAGAACCATTCAGCGATCCCGATCAATACCGCCGGTACTAAAACCTTCATCCAAATATCCGTCATATCGTTCATAAAATAAAGATATAACCATAGAATGGCTGCAGCTGAACCAGCATCTGCAATTGTAGCCGCGATATTTCCTACTTTTCGTAAAATCAATAAATCACCTAATACATAGATCATAACAACAATGATTACTCCGACAATCGTTGAATCCATGAAACTAACACCATACAGTCCCGTTAAAACGATCCACAAAATTGCCCAAATCATGATTGCTTTTACCACCAACGCCTTCACATGTTTCATTTTCTGCACTCCCTTCTTTTTTGGTTAAAAATATATGATTATATAATTAAATAATCTTCATAATTATATCTTTTGTTATAGAATCAATCAAAGATATCGTACTTATTTTAGTAATAAAAAAGAGGAACACCGCTTCTGTTTAGTTAGAAACAATGTTCACCTATTTTATATTCTATTCAAATTTCTGCAAGCGCTCGGATCAACGCTTTTTTGAACCTTTGGTGATCTTCATGAGTGAAAGGCTTCGGCCCTTTCGTCCGAATGCCCGCTTTTCTCAACTTACTGCTTTGATAACGTTGTTCTAATAATCCATCAATGTTCGTGGTATCAAATTCCTTCCCCGATTGATGAAAGACTCGAACACCTTTAGGTAAGACCAATGAAGCTAAGCCATAATCTTGAGTGATCAAAAAATCACCTTTTTTGATCAGCCCGACGATTTTATAATCTGCACTGTCTGCCCCTTTATCGACGTATACAAACTGTACATAGCTTGGATACTCTTTATTGGTATAGTGATCGACACTTGTCACGATCATCACCTCTAATTGAAAAGATGCCGCAATTTCAATCACGTCATTTTTCACTGGGGAGCCGTCACCATCAATGAATATTTTTTGCATGTTCTTTCCTCCATAAAAGATAAACAGCGATTACTCCCAGGATCAATACACTGACATTTATCCATTTTACGTAAACTAACAATTGGATCATCGCTTTTGGTACGCTCAGACTACCAGTCAATTGGAGCAATACACTCACAGGTTCGTCCAACCATCGTGCCATCACCAACAGCAATGACATCAATAAAAATTGATGGGTCACACTTCCTTTGTTTTGTGTCGTAAACTTTTTGATCACACGATTATCCATCGGTATTTCTGTATCGATCTCATAATACGTACGATTCAACCAACTACCTACTACCGCGTGCCAAAAACTTAATAAGAATAAACCAACCACAAAGCCGATTTGTGGAAGTAACAGAACCATCAACGAACTAAATAATCCAGCTAATTGAATGAGGACTGGTTCGATCGTGGGAATCTGGATTGCTTGATTGCCAATGATTTTGGCTAACACCATGCCTGCAATATAAGGTAAATACATATATACGCCTAAATAGTCGAAACCATAGACGCGGCCGATATAAAGTGTCCCGAATAAAAAAAGAAAATTACCTAACATGCCATTCAGAAAAGTAAAACTATTTAACCAAGTAGGTAATTTCCACTGCTTTCTAGCCCTTCCAAGATAAAAAGCTGCAAATAGAAACAACAGCATAAATCCATAGATTGCTACGTCAAATAATGCAGGATCAATCAACAAACGAGCATTTCTCAAAAGAAACAACAAAACGAAAAAGCCGATAAATAAAAGCAACTCTTTGGTCACTACCACATTCGACTTCATCTCTTTAAAATCCAATTCATAGCGAGGATAATGACTGATCGTATGGTATGCCATAATGTAGAACAATGTATATAACGCTAACGTCATCACGACTTGCGTCGACCCGGGAAGCTCGATCACCCGAAACAAAACAAGCAACAACAGGATCGCAAATGGAAATTTATTTGCTGACATGTTCGTGAATCCCTGTTGTTTTTCATGGTAATTCACTGTGATATTTGTGGGGATCAGCCATGCCGCACTTAGTCCTAAAAGTACACTTGACAGATAATACAGCGGGAAATAAAGGACGCCAAAAATCCCAATCAACGAACCTGCGCCACCCATCAATAAAGAAATCATCAACAAGGTATAACTATCCAGACCAAAGCGAATACTACTAACTAAAAACAGACCTGTCATCCGAAAGGTATAGAACAAAGTGAAGGGTAAAATCGATAACCATTGGTTCCCATCACTCAAACTTAAAAATAAAAGATACGGCACCAAGATAACCGTATTACTCAAAATAAAAGGTGCCGTCTGGGTAAAGTTCCGCCCAAATCGTTTGATTTTATCAATCATATAAAAACTCCTTACGTGTTAAACATGAGTTACTTGTCATTCAACGCATCATCTCTATAGGCATACCCACATGTCTGTAGGTACAAAACTGATTATACCATAGGAGCAAAGCAGCCAACACCCTATAGAGGTTGTGAAAGCAGCCCACTGATCCGCAGCCAACCGATAGACAAAAAAACAGGAACTCCACAAAATTTGACTAGCAAATTTGGGAATCCCTGCTTATTTTTGAGTGCTGAACATTTCTGTTCGCCACTCACTGGTGCCTGAAAGAATCAGACAGACAAGTCCTTCTCCACAAAAGTCTTGTCCAGCACGCCTACATCCGGTAGGTGATCCGTGGATCATGTGCCGCCAAAATCAATTAGACCTCTAACGTTCAGAGATCTTCTCGACCCGTCGCATAACGTATACTTTAACACAAGCAACCATTTTATGCGAGTCTTTTTTTCATTTTATAATCAACCATTTGAAATCCTTCGCCGATATTGCTGATCAATTCTCCCTCAATGACAAATCCCTGATGTTGATAGACTGCGATTGCTTGTTGATTTCCTTGATTGACACGCAAGAAAATCTCCTGTGCTTCTGTTTCTTTTGCTAGTTGTTCGTACCAACGAAAGACTTCAGAAGTCAAACCTTTCCCTCGTACGTCTCGAAGAATATAGAGTTTACTTAAATAGATCGAAGAACCCATCTTTTCATAAGCAGTATAGCCAATCGTTTTTCCCTCTAACTTCAATAAGAAATAGTTGACCCCTGCTGCGCATTCTTTTCCGATCTGTTCTTTTGATTGATACGTCTCCAACATATAAGCGACTTGCTTTTGACCGATAATCGGCGTAAAGGCTTCGGGCCATACTTCATGGATAACTGTCACGAGTTCATCGAGTTCTTTCTCAGTTACTACTACTTTCTCCAACATTTTACTTCCTCCATTCAATGAACTAAAAATGCCCTTGTGCTTGCTGGAATAAAAACAACATGATCATACTATATACAGCGACCGACCAAGGTTTTAAAAGAATAACAATTTGCATGTATTCTCTAAATGAAAGCTTCGTCAATCCAGCGACGAGACAAATCAAATCATCTGGCGCAAAAGGTAAAAGTAAAGTAACGATCAATACCTTTTTGATATTGTTTGTTTTTTCAATGACTAGCTGTTCAAATTTTTGGAATTTTTTTGGTGATAAGATAAAACGGACAAAACTCGTACCATAATAACGCACGAATAAAAAACCGATTGCTTCACCAATAATCAAGCCAATACAACTATACAGCAACCCAAAGACATTTCCAAACATCAACATCCCTGCAACAGAAGAAATCCCTCCTGGCAGAATCGGAATGATCACTTGGATGATTTGGATAAGAATAAATAAAATGATCGCATAGCTCCCAAACTGTTGCATGAATTGTTGCAAAGAATCTGCTGATTGAAAGATTCCATGTCGATAGCCATACATGATCAATATGAAAAAAATACTTAATCCAACGAGTGGTGCGACTTGGATGGTTCTATGTACCCATGTTTTCTTCTCAGCCATACGCTTCTCCTACACTTTTCATTTTTCTATGTTTCATAAAAGAACAAGTAATGAACAACTACAAAATCGTCGTATGCAACTTCGAGCAACAGAAGCTTGATCCTCTTGTGCCTCCTAAGCCCGAGTAAACAACGTGAAGTAGCTCCTTCAGAAATAAGCGTGAAACCCCAAAAATTTGAAGAAAAATTTTCGGTTTTTCACGCTTATTTCTCGGATTTGAGCACTTCCTTTATGGCTGATTACCCGCAGAAGTTACTTATAAAACGCCGTTTATTTGGTTTTAGAAGATAGGCATAACGGCTACTTCAGTTCTAACACCTGTTCTTATCTTTTTACTGGTGATTCAAAAAACTAGCAACTTTCGTTGTGATCAAGTCAATAGCTACGTGATTTTCGCCACCTTCTGGAACGATAATATCAGCGTAACGTTTTGTTGGTTCAATAAACTGATGATACATCGGCTTAACGACTGTTAAATATTGTTCGATCACAGAATCTAAGGTACGGCCGCGCTCTTCCATATCACGTTTGATCCGGCGAATGATCCGAATGTCATCGTCTGTATCTACATAGATCTTGATATCCATCAAATCACGTAAACGCTCGTCTTCTAAAATCAAGATACCTTCCAAAATAATCACTTCTTTTGGTTCTTGGATGATTGTTGCTTGACTTCTCGTATGAGCAACATAATCATAGACTGGTTTTTCAATGGCTTCATAGTTCAGTAGTTTTTCAACGTGCTGGATCAGCAGTTCATTATCAAAGGCAAAAGGATGATCGTAGTTTGTATTCAACCGTTCTTCAAAGCTAAGATGACTTTGATCTTTATAATAAGAATCTTGTTCAAGCATCATGATGGAGTGGTCTGGAAAGTGACTAAAAATCCCTCGGCTGACGCTTGTCTTTCCGCTTCCCGATCCGCCCGTCACACCAATGATAATTGGCTTGCTTTTTGTCATTGACTAAAACCTCTTTCATATCCGTTTTTTCATTCTAATCTATTATAGCGAAAAAAAAGGAAAATGCACTATTTTTCTGAAAATTAATGAGGTGAGATTTCCAAGAGCGGGTAAAGTTCTTCTAAAGAATCAATCCGATAGGTTGGTTGGATCTCTGGTATTTCAGGCAACTTATTTTTATTGAACCAGATCGTATCGATCCCTGCTTCATTTCCACCTTTGATATCAGAAGTCAGTGAATCACCGATAATCACCGTTCGTTCTTTGTCCAACTCAGGAATATTAGCAAACACGTGATCAAAAAAAGCCTTCATTGGCTTTTGTGCGCCAATCGCTTCTGAGACAAAAATTTCTCGAAAATAATGAATCATCCGAGCATCTGTTAATCGTTGATGTTGGGTTTGAGAAACCCCATTCGTCACTATATAAAGTTCTGCTTCACTTGACACTGCTTCCAGTAATTCATGGCTTCCAGGAATCCAATGATGGCCCTGATTCAAATAATGTCGATAACGTTGATCCATTGCTTGGCTATCTACGGTCTTGCCAAACTGTTGGAACAACAGACCAAAGCGGTTGCCTGTCACTTCATCTCTTGTCATCTGCCCCTTTTCAAATTCTCGCCATAAATGATGATTCAATGCTTTATAACTTGTTCTGATCTCTGGTGTCAGTTCAATGCCTTGTTCCGCAAACAATTGGTGCAAGGCTTCTGTTTCTGTTTGTTGAAAATCTAACAACGTATCATCTACGTCGAATAATAATGTATGATATTTCATCTGATTCTCCTATTTCTTCTATATTTGATATTTCGTTTATTTGCATTTTCGTGGGTTGTTGATTGTTTATCTATAAAAGAAATAAACAAGTGCCTTAGAACCGCCGGCTGTGCACTTGCTTATTAAATGACACTAAATCATTTTAGAAAGTCCAATAATATCTTCTTCTGAGAAATGTCCAATGACTCTGTAGGGATTGAAATTACTCTTCAATTCAAATCGGTTTCCTGTATCTACCCAAGATTTCTTGTTTAATCCTGCAGAATCTAAGTCTTTTATTTCATAATATCGCTTTTTGATCGCCTTTGATTTATTCTCATATTTACTTGTAATAGGAAGAATCAAGAATGAACCTCTGCTTCGAACACGGATAGCAATAGCAGGACGAGTTTCCCCTCCACTGCCATCGTTAAAGGGAATATAGATCAAGAACACGTCATGACTATTCATCTAGATCTCTCATCCATGACACTAGATCTTCGTGGTCACCGCTATTTTCTGGCGGATTAGTTTCAACAGACTCTTCCGCAACTCTCATTAACTGCAGTTCAGCCTTCTCTTTACTTGTTAAAGATAACTCAAATGGAATTTCTCCTCTGGCAGCTACCCTTTTATATAAAGCAGTGATTAAGATTGATGGATTTACTCCTAATGAATCTAAAATGCTTTCGACGTCAGTAGCTAGATTCTTATTGATATTCACTTGGACTTTCTTTTTTTCGTTGGTTTTATCTTTTTCTTTGATTTCAGACATAGAAAATCACCTCTCACTCCTATTTTACTCCTAATAGGAGTGTAAAACAAATTCATTGAATGAACGATCAATTCATGATTATTACTATTTAAAATATTTTTTTAATTTTTTTAGTTCGTCTAACGTCAATGAGCGATAAGATCCTTCAGTCAAATGCGGATCTAGTTGTAATGGGCCCATGCTGATTCGTTGCAATGCAGTGACTTTTTTTCCACAAGCTAAAAACATCTTTTTGACTTGATGGAATTTCCCCTCTTCGATCGTCAGTCGTACGATACTTTTTTTATGTTGCGCGACAAGAATCTCTAAATGTGCAGGTAAGCATTGGTAACCACCATCAAAAACAATTCCTTTTTCAAAAGCAATTCGATCAGCTTCTGTCACTTGTTCATTGACAACTGCTACATATGTTTTCTGTACTTTTTTATCAGGCAACAACATTTCATAACCTAATTGGCCATTGGAAGTGATCAACGATAAACCTGTTGTATCTCGGTCTAATCGCCCAACTGGATACAAAGGTTGTGTGCGATCGGCTGAAGCCAACAAATCGATAACAGTCGTTTTGTGAATGTCCGTCACCGCTGTTACTGCTCTTTTCGGTTTATTCAGCATAAAGTATACTTCATTTGTATGTAGCTTTACGCCATCCACTTCGATACAGTGGAGCAAACTATCCACATTACGATTCTGTTTCTGTTCCACTTTACCATCGATACGTACGAGTTTCATCGCAAAAAGTCGTTTCATCTCTTTACGTGATGTTTCTAATTCTTTTTCTATTAATTTATCTAACCGCATAACTGCTTCCTTTCCTAGCTACATAAGCATTATAACCTGAATCATACACCATGCAAAATGGAAACGCTAAGTTGTTTCCTTGACTTACTCAGTGAATCGCGTTACGGTTAAAGAGTAAAGTGAATTGGATTTCTCATACACAGCGTAATGACCTGGTGGAGAAAAGTTGAATCCTGACTTTTTAAGGGCAGATGCGCGCATCTGTCTTTTTGCGTTTTTTCGCGCTACCTGATAATGTGCAAGAGACCATGTGACATTCACTTAAATAAAATCTGTCTGACACCAAAGCAGACAGTCACATTTTAAGGAGGAATTTTGGTTATGTCAGTATCATTAGAAGTAAGTAAAAGAGAAGTACGTCCCCGTTCATTGAGAAACAAATTGCGTCATGAAGGAAAAGTTCCTGCAATCGTTTATGGCTACAATGTAGAAAGCACGCCAATTTCATTTGATAGTGCGACATTTAGTAAAGTATTGCGTGAGAATGCCGCAAACACAGTTATCACAATGAACATTGAAGGAAAAAAAGTCAACACACTTGTTCATAAAGTCCAATCAAACACATTTACCAACCAATTAGAACACGTGGAATTCCTATCTGTTAATATGACAGAAGAAACAGAAGTCGAAACAGAAGTTGTCCTTGTCGGCGAATCTACTGGTGTAAAATCTGGTGGTGTATTGGCTCAAAACCTATATACTGTGATTGTTTCTGCTACGCCAGATCAATTACCAGAAAACATCGAAGTGGATATCACTGATTTAGCATTAGGTGATTCGATCACTGTAGCGGATCTACCGAAAAATGACGCATACACGATCATTACTGATGGAGAAGAACAAATCGCCGCAGTTGTTGCACCAACAGAAGAAGAAGAATCAACTGGTGAAGCAGCAGAACCAGAAGTGATTGGTTCAACTGAAGAATAAACGTCTTTTGATCAACGAAGCAGTGACTCGTGTCATTGCTTCGTTTTTTTTTAATTCCCACTTAAAAAAAAAATTGTTTTAAGAATGGTATATTCCTATTTATCAACCCTTATTTGTTTTTTGATAAGCGCAAAAACCCTTATATAATAAGGTTTCTTGAAGTCCTCTTAAAAGTTTCTTATACTTTAAAAAAAAGTATGCAAATATTGTTGCATTTTGTATAAATGTTTATTAGAATGAACCAACGTTAAAAAAGTATAACTCGTTTATCCTGATAATAATATGTTGTTCTCGTCATTTCGGTTTTTTAGACAAAGGAGGCTAAGCCGATGTTTGAAAGTTTTGATAATAACCGTAATCGATACGCATCATTAGGTGTGGTATCAAGTTTACCAGATGAACTGATCGATAGTATCTGGTTCATTATTGATTTAGACCTTAAGGGTGTTATTCCGTTAGATAATATTTTAGCTTTTGATTTAATGAACAATCATGGAAAAGTAACCTTGCATTTTTCTCAAGCGGGCAGTACCGTTGAGATGGGGATTGATTTGCCATTCCCTTATTCTCCACAGTATCCGGCGCAAGTATTTGCCTATGATGATGGGACCAGAGAAACCATTCTTCTACCAAGTGAAATTAAACAGTACTAAAATAAACCCTTTGTTTTGCACGATAGCCAAGTAGTTGACTCTTTGATTTTCATCGCAGACTCACTTCTTGGCTACTTTTATGATGACCTTCTCTGAAAATTTTCAGAAAACATAAAGCATTTTAGCTATTTATTTATCATGAGATTCTAATTGGTATTCCAAGGGTAAACACTATATACTACTAACTAAATTTTAAAAGAAATAAGGAGTTTACAAGATGCGCGATTTAACAAAAGGAAGCCCAGCCAAACTGATTTTGCTATTTACTGTCCCTTTATTGATAGGCAATGTTTTTCAGCAGTTTTACAACATGGTCGATATGATCATCGTTGGGCAGACATTAGGGAAAAACTCACTAGCAGCTGTAGGAGCTACTGGTGGATTAACTTTCTTGATTATTGGCTTTGCTCAAGGTCTAACCGCTGGTTTAGCCATTATTACAGCACAACGATATGGTGCGAAAGACTTCCGTGGTTTGAAAAAAAGTTTTGCTACAAGTGTCATGATTAGTGTCATTGTTACTGTGATTTTAACCGTCCTTAGCTTAGTATTTATTCGTCCGATGCTCCAGTTGATGCAAACACCTGCAGATATCATCGATGAAGCACAAACATTCATCGTCATCATCCTATGGGGAATCTTTGCTGCCGTCAGCTTCAATTTATTGTCAAATGTTATTCGCGCACTTGGTGATAGTCGAACGCCTTTACTCTTTTTGATCGTTGCGGTAATTATCAATGTTGTCTTGGATTTGATCTTTATTATCAACTTCGGTATGGGAGTAGAAGGTGCTGCTATTGCAACAGTGATTGCGCAAATTGCTTCTAGTCTATTATGTATCGTCTATATCAAGAAAAAGATTCCGATGCTTCAATTACGTAAAAAAGATTTTTCGTTCGATAAACAAGAGATCCGCACACATTTAAATGTTGCGTTACCAATGGCTTTCCAATCTTCGATCATTGCGATTGGTGCAATCGTCTTGCAATCTGCATTAAACAGCTTAGGTACAGATGTCGTAGCTGCCCAAGCCGCAGCTGGTCGAATCGATCAATTTGCTGTTCAACCTATGATGTCCTTTGGGATTGCGATGGCAACTTTTGCAGCACAAAACTATGGAGCGAAACAATATGGACGTATCTTAAAAGGCGTTCGTCAAACATTAGTCATGAGTATTGGCTTTAGTTTCTTAGCCGGAGCAATTGTCATTTTCCTTGGCCGACCATTGGTGAGCTTGTTTGTCAGCCCAAATGAAACTGTCGTTTTTGATTTGGCGCAAACGTATTTCAACATCAACGGCTCCCTTTACTGGATCTTAGCTATCCTATTTATCTTACGTTACACTTTACAAGGGCTTGGTCAAAGTAAAGTACCGACAATTGCAGGGATGATGGAGCTGATCATGCGTTCTTTCGCTGCGATCATTCTGACTGGGATCTGGGGCTACCCAGGTGCTGCTCTTGCTTCACCACTTGCTTGGGCTGGTTCTGTCATTGTCTTGCTCTACTCTTATATCCGCGCTGTGAAACATTTGAAACAGTTAGATGCCGAACAACAGCAATTTTCAATTGAAGATGCTGAAATCAGTTATTAGATTCAAAAAAAGTGTTCCTCCTATATTATGGGAAGAACACTTTTTTTATGGATTCGTTGGTAAAATCACCAAGCTGAAATAGTCGATATGTGCATGATCATATTCTAAAACGGTGAATTGAAATTGATCGATCGTAATCACTGTACCTGCCTCGATATCTTTTTGATAGCTCGACATAAAACCAGCCAGAGTGATGAAATTTGTTTCTTCAAATTCTGGCACATCTTCATTGAAGTAGCGCTCAAAATCATCAAGCGTCAACTTACCTGAAACAATATAGCTACCATCTTCTTGTTTCGCAATCAACGCTTGGTCCACATCTGTTTCATCTCGAATCTCACCGACGATCTCTTCTAAAATATCTTCGATCGTGACAAGTCCACTTGTCCCACCATATTCATCCTTTAAGATCGCTATATGTTTTCCTTTTCTTCGCATGATCGTCAATAGTTTTTTGATGGGGATAGTTTCTGCTGTCACGATTGGTTCTTCAATCAGAGACTCCACCGTTATCTGGTCATCTTCTAAAGATTGTTTGATCAACGCAGGTAATGTCACGTATCCTAACACATTATCTTTGGATTCCAGTATGACAGGATATCTCGTATGCCCACGTTCAATCGATTCCTTGATGGCTTGTTTGACTGTATCTGACGCATCAAAAACTTGCATCGATGTCCGATCTACTTGAATGTCTTTTGCCAGCGTGTCATCAAATTCAAAGACATTTTCTAAGTACTGGTATTCATCCTTTGTCAACTCACCTTGCTGGTAAGAATTGAGGGCAACTAAAGTCAATTCTTCTTGCGAGAGTGTCTCTTCACCTTCTGATACTAGTTTCACGCCTAGCAATTTACCTAAGCTTGCTGCCGAATGATTCAATACCCAGATGAAAGGAAACATCGCCAGATAAAAATAATGCAAGGGTCTGACTACGAATAACACCACTTGTTCCGTATTGACGATACTATAACTTTTCGGCAAAAGTTCCCCCACCACAACGTCGACATACGTCACCAGAATGAACCCTAATGCGACAGAGATCGTTGCACTTATTCCCCGTCCGATCGGAAGTTGACCGATCCAAGGTTCCAACAATGCTGCCACAGAACCTTCGCCAACCCAACCAATGATCAAGCCTGTCAATGTGATACCCAACTGACTTGCAGATAAATAATCGTCTAAATGATGGGTCACATGAAGCGCTAGTTTGGCGTTCTTCACGTCGTCTTTTTCCAATTGCTCTAAACGGGAACGTCTGATTTTTACCAAAGCAAATTCACTCGCAACAAAAAAAGCAGTGATTGCTATCATCAAAAATAATATGACAAAATTTAATACCATTTGTTTCGCCTCACTTTTCCATTTCAATTGTACAACTTTTCGTAAAAAGAGTATAACTAGGAGGCTTTTGATTTCTGCTTCTCCACTAGATCACTCTAAATAATGGGAGGATTTATTCACTTGTATCACTAGCATTCAACAGCTATTCAATAACAAGAAAATTTATAAATTAAGGTTTAAAATGTGCGCATGTGCTATGCTATTACGTGACAGTACAGTTTAATGACGGTGGCTATCCTTCGAAAGCGAGGTGGTGCGTATGCACATCCTTTCTAAATCTTACGAAAGGAGACGCCTTTTGTCGGCACTCGATACAGTCCAATTGATGCTCAGCTTTGGTATGTTTACCATCACTCTGGTCACATTGGTTGTAGCATTGCTTAGCGACGACAAAAAGAAATAACCGTCCTCGGCCTAGGACGGTTATTTTGTAAAAAATAACTTGAAATATGCCGCTGTTAATTAAGCGGTACTGTCAAAGGGGAGTTGTTGACGCAACTCCTCTTTTCAGATTTAGTATAGCATAAACTAATTTTTTATCTACTTATTTTTTCGTTCTTTCAACCACGTTTTTCTTGTTCCACCAATCAGCAAAGGTACTGTTTCATGTTTGACTTCACTGTATTCTAAACCAAACCATGTTTCTGGCGTCGTAGCGATTTTCTTGATGGCAAGTTTGGCTTGCATGATTTGTCGTTCCCATTTCCCAAGAGTTGTTACATTGGAAACTACTTCGTCGATCAAGATGAATTGGAAATCGCCGACTTCTCTTCCTGGAGTCAATGAATACGTCTGTGGTTGTTTTGGTAGACGTCCTTGTTTCATTAAATCGTGGATGATTTGTCGAACGTAGACATTGATTTCTTGTTGCACGCGGAATCCTAAGAACAGGTTCACTTGAACAACGAAATCGGTCCCCATCATATCCACTTGATATTCTTTCGTATAAGGTTCATCGGTTACTTCTACATGGACAAACCAATAGGCCTTCGCCCGCTTTGGTCGTTTATCTAAAATAGAATACACGAACTGACGACCGACCTTCCCATCTGCCATATCTGGCACTAAGAAAACCACATTTGTTTGATACATTGGTAAGGATTTGTCCTCTTTCAATGCTTGAAGTTGTGGAATATATTCTTTTAATGCCACTTCTTCTGCGACCGATTCACGAATGATATTTCCTTGTTCCCAAACAAACATGACTGCTAGAATGACTAAAGCAATCAGCACAGCGACAAAACCGCCATGGAAGAACTTCACGATACTTGAAATAAAGAAGACGACTTCGATTGCCCCAAAGAAAAAGGTAATTGTATGAGCCAACCACTTCGGATAGCCAGTTTGGAGCAAATAGAAATAAAGTAAGGCAGTCGTCATCAACATCGTTACGGTAATGGACAGCCCGTACGCAGCTTCCATATGATGTGAGGTTCTGAAGGTCACGACAACCAGTGAACAAGCAATCCATAGAATCAAATTCACTGCCGGAATATACATCTGTCCGATACTGCTTCCAGGATACATGATTTTCAATCGAGGCAATAATTTCAATTTGATTGCTTCTGAAACTAGAGTAAATGATCCAGTAATTAGCGCTTGCGAAGCGATAACAGCCGCAATCGTTGCAAATATGACCCCAATGACAGTAAAACTAGCCGGCATCATTTGGAAAAATGGATTCAAGTTTTCGATCGCCTGTGTTTCTGTATTTTGATAGACATTCAACAGCCATGCTGCCTGCCCAAAATAATTCAATACCAAACATACTTTAACGTATGGCCAGCTTAAACGGATGTTTCGTTTTCCGACATGTCCTAAGTCAGAATAAAGCGCCTCTGCCCCAGTAGTTGCCAAAAAGATATTTCCTAGAATGAATAAACCTAGCTTATTATCAGGACTAAATAGCAACTGGATCGCATAGTAAGGATTTAAGGCACGGATTACTGTCCAGTCTTGACTGAAATTAAACAAGCCCATCGCGCCTAAAAAGGTGAACCATAAAAACATAATCGGGCCAAATGCTTTCCCGACGACTTCTGTACCAAATCGTTGGACCATGAATAAAACAAAAATAATAACTAAAGTAATAATGACGATGATGTTCTGGTCATTGCCGAAACGGTCAAAGAATTGTGGAATCCCACGTAATCCTTCAATAGCGGTCGTAACCGTTACAGCAGGTGTCAGTACGCCATCTGCTAACAATGCTGCGCCACCGATCATTGCAGGTATGATCAGATATTTACCGCCTTTTCTAACCAAAGTATATAAAGAAAAGATACCACCTTCCCCATGGTTATCTGCATTTAATGCAATCACGACATATTTGATCGTCGTTAATAATGTCAAAGTCCAAAAAATCAAGGAGACTGCTCCGATAACAAAATCTGGGTTGATCCCTCGCAAGCCGCCATTGTCTTCTACGATTGCTTTCATTACATAAAGCGGACTCGTACCGATATCTCCATAAACAACTCCCATGGCTACGAGTAACCCTGCCATCGAGATTTTTTTTGTGTTATGCTTTGTTGTCACTGTTCCCCCTCATTTCTCCAATCCTATGATTGACCTAAATTTCACCTAATTATCCAAGGATTCAACCTTGGTGTCAATAAATTCGATAAAAATAACTAAGTCAACGATGCCTTCTTAAATAATCAGCAGTAAATGAGTAGAGAGCTAAACAAACGAGTGCCCCGATCAAGGATGGGATAAGATAAAAGCCACTGATAGATGGACCTAGATCGCCTAACACAAATTCACCTAACCAACTTCCAAAGAAACCAATGATAATATTTCCAGTGACGCCTCCTGGTACATCTTCATTAAGAACAGCTCCAGCAACGAATCCTAATATGCCACCTACTATCAATGAGAATAAAAAATGGATCATTTCCATTCCTCCTTTTGCACTTTAAATAACTAAGTGTTTTTTAAGAAAATTTAAATTGACCCTTTATGTCTTTTCTTTATCGATTTTAAAAAATAAGCGTACTACTTTTGAAAATATAAAATTATTTTCGTAGTAGTACGCTTATTAAAAAACTTTTATCTTAAAACGATGGAATTACTTCTTGTCCTCTTCGTTCAACATTGCTTTTCTTGAAAGATTCACACGACCTTGTTTGTCGATCTCTGTCACTTTCACCAACACTTCATCGCCTAGTTTCACAACGTCTTCTACATTGTTTACACGTTCATTCGCTAATTGAGAAATATGGACTAAGCCGTCTTTCCCTTTGATCAAGTTGACAAATGCACCGAATTTTTCGATACGAACAACTTTACCAAGGTAGACTTCGCCAACTTTGACTTCTTTTGTCAAATCTTCGATGATCTTGATTGCTTTTTGGATCATTTCTTTATCAGAAGAAGCAATACTTACTTTACCGTCTTGATCGATATCGATCTTCACGCCTGTTTCATCAATGATTCCATTGATCGTATCGCCACCTTTACCGATGACATCTTTGATTTTCGCAGGATCGATTTGGATCATTTCGATTTTCGGTGCATATTGGCTAAGCTCTTCACGTGGTGTAGCAATCGTTGAAGTCAATTCTTCTAAGATTTCCATACGTGCTTGTTTTGCTTGTGCCAATGCTTCTTTTAAGATTTGTTCCGTGATACCTTGGATCTTGATATCCATTTGTAGTGCTGTGATTCCATCTTTTGTTCCGGCAACTTTGAAGTCCATGTCGCCTAAATGGTCTTCTAGACCTTGGATGTCTGTTAAAATCGTGTAGTTTTCACCATCAGATACTAATCCCATAGCAATACCAGCAACAGGTGCTTTGATTGGCACACCTGCGTCCATCAATGCTAAAGTACCTGCACAGATACTTGCTTGAGAAGATGAACCATTCGATTCAAGTACTTCTGCCACTAGACGGATCGTGTAAGGAAACTCTTCTTCTGAAGGAATCACTTGTGCCAATGCACGTTCACCTAATGCACCATGACCGATTTCTCGACGACCTGGTGATCCGGCACGACCAGTTGAACCCACAGAAAATTGTGGGAAGTTATAGTGATGGATGAATCGTTTACTGACTTCTACACCTAAGCCATCAATGATTTGGTGTTCCCCTAAAGGTGCCAATGTACATGATGATAGTGCTTGTGTTTGTCCACGAGTAAATAATCCAGAACCATGAACACGTGGCAACAAGCCAACTTCTGATGCTAAAGGACGGATCTCATCTAATTTACGACCATCAGGACGGATTTTGTCAATCGTGATCAACTCACGAACGACGTCTTTTTCAAGATCTTCCGTAATTTGTTTCACTTCTTTTAGTAATTCTGCTTCCTCTTCATGACCCGCAAATTTCTCTGCATAAGCTTCGCGAATATCGATTTTCACTTGGTCGATATTATCTTCACGAGCTAATTTTTCTTCTGTCATGACCGCTTCTTTCATCGTGCCATACGATGCATCAAAAATTTCTTTTTTCAAGTCAGCATCGACTTGTAATAAAGAAACTTCCATTTTTTCTTTGCCGACAGCTTGAACGATTTCTTCTTGGAATGCGACTAATTCTTTGATTGCATCAAATCCAAATAATAATGCGCCCAACATATCTTCTTCTGAAACTTCTTTTGCGCCACTTTCAACCATGTTGATTGCTTGTTTTGTACCAGCTACGCTTAATTCGATATCGGTAGTCTCTGCTTGTTCAACTGTTGGGTTCAAGACATATTCGCCATTGACACGGCCAACTTCAACACCTGCGATCGGTCCATCGAATGGGATATCTGAAATCGATAAAGCTAGTGAAGAACCTAACATTGCTGCCATTGCTGGAGAACAATCTGTTTCTACACTCATCACGATATTTGTGACTTGGACTTCATTACGGAAACCTTCCGCAAACATTGGACGGATCGGACGGTCGATCAAACGAGCAGTCAAGGTTGCTTCCGTACTTGGACGACCTTCACGTTTGATAAATCCTCCTGGGATCTTACCAGCTGCATACATTTTTTCTTCATAATTGATCGTCAATGGGAAGAAATCTGTATCTTTCGCTTCTTTTGAAGCAACTGCCGCACTTAATACGACCGTATCCCCATAACGAACTAATACTGCTCCATTGGCTTGTTTGGCTAATTGGCCAACTTCGATCTCTAAGGGACGTCCGCCCCATGTCGTTTTAAAAACTTGTTTTTCTGACATAAATACTCCTTTTCTTTCTCGTGAACGCTAGACGCTACTAAACAAATGAAAACCGCGAAAGCGACCTTTTGCACCTTTCATTTGGTTAGTAGGAGTCCATCAAGCTGATTCACAGAAATGTTTGATAGTTTAAAGTAAAAAAGTGAGATTCACGCGAACCCCACTTTCTGTTAAAAATTAACGGCGTAAGCCTAGACGTTGGATCAATTCACGGTAACGTTGAACGTCAGTTTTACGTAAGTAAGCTAACAAGTTACGACGATGACCAACTTTTTTCATCAAACCACGGTATGAATGATGATCTTTTTTGTGAACACGTGCATGTTCGTTCAAGTGGTTGATTTCTTCAGTTAATACAGCGATTTGTACTTCTGGAGAACCAGTATCTCCTTCATGACGTGCGTAATCTTTGATGATTTCGTTTTTACGTTCTTTTGAAATTGCCATTTCTTTCACCTCGTTTAATTATTCCCCTGTGACTGAGTAAAACGTTGGTGATTCGTTTAACCAAGTAACAGGATATATGCTTTAAACATACAGCTATACTTTACCTGAATCTTTCTAATAAATCAAGTGTAGAATCCTTAAGAAAATCTAGTTGATTAAACAATCAGGCTACTACTTTTTCAAATTTATGGTAAACTATTAACCGAAAAGAGAGTGTTTGATAAGAAAGGGGTACATATTCCATGATCACAATGGATGATATTATTCGAGAAGGCAATCCAACATTACGTGAAGTAGCGCAAGAAGTCGCTCTTCCACTCAGTGAGGAAGATCTTTTATTAGGAGAAGAAATGTTGGAATTTCTTAAAAATAGCCAAGATCCAATCAAAGCAGAAGAATTAAATTTACGTGGTGGTGTCGGCCTAGCTGCGCCCCAGCTTGATATTTCAAAACGGATCATTGCGGTCCACGTACCAAATCCAGATCCAGAAATCACAGAACCAACGTTGAGTACGGTCATGTATAACCCAAAAATCTTGAGCCATTCCGTCCAGAATGCTTGCTTAGGCGAAGGTGAAGGCTGTTTATCAGTCGATCGTGAAGTTCCTGGGTATGTTGTGCGCCATGCAAAAATCACGCTTTCGTATTATGACAAAAACGGTGAGAAACAAAAAATCCGTTTAAAAAATTATGAATCCATCGTGGTGCAACATGAAATTGACCATATCAATGGCGTAATGTTCTATGACCATATCAACGACCAAAATCCTTTTGCCTTAAAAGAAGGCGTCTTGGTGATCGAGTAATCATGAATAATCACAAAAATGAACAGAGAGTAGCAGCTTCAACTGCTTTTCTCTGTTCATTTTTTTTATCATCACTTACTTTTCCCGCTCGTTCTTCCCTTGTTTTTTTGATTGATCTGTTGAGTGATTTGAACTAACTGGAGTGGTTTGTTGAATGAGCTGATTCAATGATGGTTTTATCTTTCCTTCATCGATCACCGGCTCCGTGATGATTCTTCTTCTTTCATTCTCTTGATTTATTTCTTCTTTCTTTTCTTCCAGACAGCAAATAATATGTTGGGTGATTGCCTTTGCGCGATCGATTTTTATGAACAGTAAGCGTTCTTTGAATCGTTTAATCTGGTTTTCTATCCATCCGAATTGACTATCTAGTCTAGAAGATGGAACGTTCTGAATCTCTTTTTTCAAAAGCACACCTTTCGGTTCAATCAAATAAATTGAGTTCGGGTGTGGCTCATGTTTCGGTTGGATCTTCCCACCATTTGCTAGGATCTCTTGTATATAATAATCCATCGCGAACATGTTCCGAATCATCTTATACCACGTTTTTGATTTTATCGGAGAATCTTCTCTATTTTCCGGCAATTTGCCCATCCAATAAAGATAAAAATCGAAAATGTAATCGAACAATTGATTCCACTCAGGATTCTCTCCCTTCACTGCAGAGAGAAATCTTTTTCTCATTTCTAAGGTAGACCTATTATGGTTCGGATTCCAACTGATTGACAGATCTTCTCTATCTACTGAAAAGATGCTTTCTCTACAATTGGATAAAATGACTTTTAACGAAGCATCAAGTGACGCAACGACACAATTCCCTACAGTTTGGTCATTCATCACTATTTCCTCAATAGGTTCCGTATGAGTTGAAAGCTTAGTCAAACATTCCAAAAGATAAAATTTCTCTAATTTAAAATCATACCGTTCTTCAAAAAGCAAAGTACTCAGCTCTTTGATCCTCTGATTAGGGATAATTTGATAGACAATATTGTCTTCATAATTTGGTCATTTTATCGACAGTTAACACTGTGAAATCATGTTCTTTTTTATACACGACGAATCCCATCAGATGTTGGTATACATTGATATCCTCACTAAGAGGAACAACCATGGGAAAAAGCATAAAATCGGTTGGATCATCATTTACTAGCTTCTCTAAACTTGCTCGTAATTGGTTCTCTTCAGTAAAATCAAAGTACGCCTTCGTTCGCTCCAGTGATCGAATGATATTTTGCTTCGAATTTCTATCAATAAAAAAATCATCTTGGTCTTGTTCTAGCATTTTTATGTACGTGGATATCAACAATTTATAGTCATCATTCTGGTCAAAATTTTTGTCATTTGGTTTTAAAGCTAACGACAATGCGAGCATATCCACTCTTTTTTCAAACTCATGCTTCTTTTGTTCATCTAACATTTTCTATTTCCTACTCTCTACAAAGTGAATTCTTCTTGTACTTGAAGCGGTTATTTCTCTTGCTGAATCCGTTCTCTTTTTACTTTTGGCTGTGTAAAAGAAGAACGTGTTGCTCGATAAACTCAGGTACAACCTTACACTGAAAAAAAAACAATCGTTGCTCCATCTTTCTTACTTTACTCATCTCATTGATATTTTTGAAAATTTTTTCATTTAATACAGTCTTTGTCTCCATCAGGTCACTAGCGAGAGACTAGCGGTTGTTGCCTAGATGTAGTATGAACTGTTGATACTGTTCTCTTTTGATTTAGCCGTAAACGTTGGAACAAGTCTGAAAATTTTACTTTTTTGGTATTTTCTTGTTCTGGAATACAGCGTTTTAAAGAAGAATTTTTTGCTTTTATCAGTGAATTTTTCCATGTACGTAAGAAAGAGAAACAACCCGTTTTGTTGATCCTACATCTTCCACTTGATAGTTTCTCTATTTTTTCCACTGCTCTAATATCTTCATATGGCGAAGTTTTTCTTTTCATCGTTGTCTGAGTCACTGCATGCTCCTTAAGTGCCTTAAAACTACGCCTCTTTTCTTCAGACGTGTCATTCTGTATCTCACTTGTTATCGTATCAAGTTTTTTCTCTATATAGACTGTTCCCCCTTCGTCATCCACGATCACCCTCTGTTTTATTTCCTCTTTATCGCTCATTATTTTGGTTTCTAAACGTTTTTGTAGTTCTACTTCTATTTCTTTGTGTTTTTCTTCCAGTTGAGTGACAAGATACTCCGTCACTTCTTTTGCTGCTTTGATATTTATGTGAGGTAATCGCTCCTTGTATAATTTGATCTCGTATGTGATTTGTGACTGTGCCCATCCCAACTCAAACTTATCTGCCTTTTGAATACTTGTGTTATACAATAATCCAGGCGGTTCAATGAACTTACTTTTTTCTTTTATCTTAGATTTATCATATGTATCTGGTATATGGCCATTATTATCGAGCATTATTGAAATATATGGATCTTCAGAATAATGTTTGCGTATTGTCCGATACCAACCATGACTCGATAAAATAACTCCAAACGCAGGATTTTCAACTAATTCACCCTTACGGTATCGATAATGATGAAGGATATATTTCAAATTTTCATTCTGCGCTATATCCTCGCCTTCCATAGCATCAACAAATCTTTTACGCATTTCTGACGTGGGCGCTGGGTGTTTTGAGTGCCATTTAGGGGTTACTTTGATGTCTTTATCTAAAGAAAAGATATCCTTTCTACAATTAAATAATATAGTTCTTAATGAGGCTTCAATTTCAGTGACATCACAATTTTCAGTCGTTTGTTTCTTCATTTTTATTGCTGGTATTGGTATTGATGTAGAACTATTTGAAAGTTTAGCAAGTTCCGTAAATATATAATATGGTGCCTTTTGCCAACTATCACGTTCAAGAAAAAACAGATTGCTTAACTCCTTACTATTTTTTGCAGGAATTTCGAAGTATGAAGCAGTATAGCCATCAAATAAACGCTGTTTGTCCACTTTTAAAACAATAAATTCTTCATTTTTTTTATATACTGTGAACCCACAAACATGACCGAGTGTTTTACGATAATCTCCTGGTATGAAAAAGATTGGTAGTAGGACAAAATCAGTCGGATCATTATTGTTTAGCTTTTCAAGCATCTTTTGTATACTTTCACTTTCATGAAAATCATAAACGGTAAGCGAGTTTTTTAACGAATGAATGATCTTATGTTTTTGTTCTTTTTCTATAAAAAAACTATCTTGATCCCTTTCAATCATTTTTATATAAGTCGATAACAGTAGACGATTGTTTCTTATATTGAATACTCTTCCATCTTCTTTCAATGATAAAGCCATTTCAAGCATCTCTACTCGTTCTTTAAAATCATTCCTGTTTTCAGTCATCTTTTCCTCCTAATTTTTGAGTGATCTCATTCATTTATTCTGATTTTTTGATTAGTTACAGATAAAAAGCTTAGCTAATCAACGGTCCGACATTGTTTTATGTTGGTAGGTTGTTTTCTGGTACATCTCGAGATTCTTTCCAAATTTAATTGGTCGAAAATCAGTTAACAATGTAGCCATCCTAACTTTTTCTGGATTGGTTTGTTTGGTAGTTTCATTTTTTGCTGGAGCGCTTCTCCCTTTTTCAAATAGATTATTGAACCGAGTCACAACACTACTAAAGCAATGGGTTTTACTTTTAGCTTCCTCTCTAGTGTTCGTGCTTCGATCCTTCATCCCCACCATTCTTATTTGATACGATTGACTTTTTCTTTGAATTGATTGATCGGTAGCTTGATCAATCAATCGTTTTATTGGTTTGTGTAGTGGATCTAGCCTCACTTCGCCTCTGGTATTAGATGCTGTTCTTCCAAATAGCGTACTTACATTTTTGTACAGCTTAAACTCATCTAAGGATTCTTTAATTACACCTTCCTTGTTTTGTGAAGTTTCTTTTCCAAATAAGCTTCTTTTGAAATTATCTAATTCATTTTTCTGTTCATTTGAACTCATGTTGGCCACTACAACTTGACCTTCTTTTACTACCGTGCTTAATTGGGTAACGACACTTTTGAAATATTTAAGGTTATCAGTGACTACTACCTTAGCTTTTTGTGGTTCGATCTTATCTAGCGAAGTGAATGTCCGCTCACATTTCTTGGCCTCTTCATTTAATGGTGGAAGCACATCAATAGTTGCTTTTTTGGTTATCCCTACATGTGCAATCTCTATAGGAAAGGGTTCATTTTTGATAACTGATTGTGGTATACGATTTGCCCATAATTCCGGATCACGCTCCCATGGTGCCACTACTCTTTGCCCATTTTCCCAAAAAACCAATCTACCTTGTAGTTTATTTCTTTGAAGATACAAGACTCGCAGCGCATGATCGAACACCTCATTTCTAAAACCGTCAATTGTTTGATCCATTTGATGGCGAAGCGAATCTAATGGTACCCATAGCTCAACATCTTCTCTTTTTTTAACAGCTTCAATCAGGATCAATTCAGAACGGTGGATCAAGGGGTTTTGGCTCCCCGCATCTGCAATCTCTTCAAAGACTTGATTAGTATATTCTATTGTTTGTGTATACTCTTGCCTCTCTCCCAGTGATTGCATTGGATAAACAGCGTTTGTGTTCAAATCTATGCTATCTCTTATTACTTGAGTGATTTCTTTAAGTAGAGGATTGTTCTGTATTGCTCTTTCTAAATTCTTGGAATTAAATGAACGTTTTCTTAAGGCGTGAAAAATCATTTCTATGTAAACTTTCGAATCATGGGGTATCTTTTTTTGTCTAGGATCTAAATGATCCAATTTTTCCATTAAGCCTTTTCTATCCTGTTCGTCACCAAAAACCAATACGTGTTTTAACTTCTCGACATTTTTTTCTATTGGAGAGATCGTTTTCTGTGGGACATGAATCAAGGCAGGTTCGCTCAGTTTCTGCTCCATCTTTGTTTCTTTTGGTACTTGGCGTTGGTGTAATTCCTCTTGTACTTCCTGTTCTTTCTTTTCTAAGCTAGCTATCATTCGTTGGGTCATTTCCTTAGCTATCGGAACCTGGATAAATGGTAAACGACCATTAATTATATTGGTTATGTACTTTTGTTGATCAAGATATTCTGTTAAATCATCAAACGAAATCTCTGCAAGCTTACTCGTCGGATAAATGCCCAGTGACTTAATGATATTGTTGGATTTTTCTTGGATCAGGTTCTCATCTATAGTTGGAAGTTCTCCAGGATGATCGAATATTGCTGAAATATAAGGATCTTCCTTAAAAAGAAAATGGATTTGTAGATGCCATCGACGCTTTTTAGTATCAATGTTTTCTAAAAATTCACTTTTGAGCTGCCCTTTTTTATATAAATAATGAAAATATATATAATCAAGCTGCCGATTTAGCTCTGGATTCTTGCCTTTCAAAGCAATCAGAAATCGCTTACGCATTTCTAAAATCGATTCCGCATGTTCTGAATGCCATTTAGGTGTCACTTGCTCATTCGTATCTAAAGAAAAGATATCTTTCCTACAATGAAATAAAATTGTTTTTAGCGCAGCATCAACCTCGTTAACTGAACAATTTCCAGTCTTTTGTCCTTTCATGACGATGGTTGGTATACCGATCGATTCGTTTTGGGTGGAAAGAGCTGTTAACCTTTTCAATACATAATATGGTTTGCGAACTTCATGAAATCGCTCTTTAAGAAACACTTCACTTAGTTCCGCAATATTTGTCGGAGGAATTTCAAAATAAGAAACCGTATGATCATCGAATCTTTTTTCTTTATCCACCTTCATCACTACAAAAGAGTCATTCTTTTTATAGACTGTTAATCCACATGCATGAGGTGAAACTTCTCCATACTCTCCTGGATAAAAAGAAGAAGGAATCAACATGAAATCTGTTGGATCATTATTTCTCAATTTTTCAAAAATCATTTGAACTTGTTCTTTTTTCTCAAAATCATAAAAATCTTTGGTCCGTTTTAGCGATTCAATGATGTTTTCTTTTTGACTTTGTTTAATAAAAAATTCGTCTTGATCCTCATGAATCATTTGGATATACGTTGAGAATAGTAATTGATAATCTTTATTTAAACCAAAATGATTGGTATTTTCTTGTAGTGATAAAGACAAAGCTAACAAATCCAACTTTTTTCTAAATTCATTCGTTGAGTCAGTTGTTGTTTGATTTAACATCGTTGACCTCTATATAATTATTATTTTTTACTCTTTCGTTTTCAAATACGTATTTTTTTCTCAGTCAGCGCAAACGCTCCTTGACACGTAACGTTTGCTTGCTTTGTGATTGACTGTTCGTCTTTGCATATGTTTTCAATTGTTTAAATTCTTTTTTCTCAGTAAGCATAGACACTTCTGGTTGTGCCAGGCTCTTTGACTTAGGCTGATAGGTCGCCCAAAACTCAGGATCAGACTCCCAAGGTGGAGAAACAAATTTTTTCTTTTCAATAAAAACGACTCGCTGCTTGAACCGCTCCCAGTTTCGATATAGATAGCGTAGTTCACTTCCAGTAATGCCGGGGACTTTTTTTACTACTCTTAAATCACAAAGTTCGTCTAATAGAAAGACTACTGTTACATGTTGAGACAACAAAGTAAGTTCTAGCCCGATTTTACAGCCTTTTTTTATGAAGTGTTGTTTGATCTCTGGACGATCAAATTGGGTATAGTCTTCTGAAATGGCCTCTTTAAAGATGTTTTTCAATTGAAATTTTTCAATCGTTTGTGTGACATGATAATATGTTTCCCACAATGGTAAATAGCGTTCCTTTTCGGGCAAGTAATCAATCCAATGGCTAAAAAATTCTTCTCTATTTTTTTCTGTAGGACAATGTTTTATATGTTCAAAGATACTTTCCATTAAAATATCATTATACTTATCAATATTAACATCATTTGTGTCCTTATATTGGAAATGCTTTAGCAAAACTTGATCTTCATAGTTAAAGTGGATACGTGCTACTCGTAATCCGTAGATTAGAAGATGGCTCTCTGACGGGGAAATAGCCGATGATTTTCTCAAATCATTTTCCACACAATTTCTCCATAATCTAGCATTTCTTTCCCAAGGAGCTGCGACGATTTGTCCATTCTCCCAAAAGACAATTGATGCTTTGAGTTTGTCTTTTTCATGATATAAACTGCGTAACGTAAAATCTGTATATCTGTTTTGCTTCCCTTGGATCGTTGCTGCAAAATTCCCACCATAAAAATCTAAAGATATCCAGATGACAAGATCACTTCGATTTTTCACAACTTCAATCATTAATAATTCTGTGTTTTTTAACAATTGTATTCGTATACTATAAGCCAAAGTATCTTTCATTGAATGATTGGCAAATTGTCCTGTTTCCTTGTATTGTTGATACTCTTCAAGAAACGGCTCCGAGTAGATCCTGTGCAATTGAAACCTTGGGTCCTCCATCATGATGGCTTGAATATCTTCCCAGAGTGGGTATTTGCTGCCTGCTTTTATTTGGTCAATCAACTCTTTGGGTTGAAGAGAGAAATTCTCAAAAGGTTGTTGAATGAGATAGTCGACTAACTCTTCCATATAAACCAATGGGTCATATGGATTTGTTTTTTTCCTGAGTTCTCTATCATTCAACTGTTGTTCCAAAGTGCTTTCAGCTGCTCCAAAGCAAAGAATTGTTTTTTGATTTGTTCCTCGAAGCATTTTTCTCCCTCTTTCAATAAAAGTATTTGTAGCATTTCTGTTCATTATAGTTAAAGTTTTGCCATAGCATAAATCAATTATTTTATAAATAAAGAAAAAATGAGATTGAGATAGAAGTAAAAACACTCCTATCTCAATCTCATAAAGTAAATTATTGATTCCCTTCGAACAAGATGCCTGCTTCTGCCAAGCCTTGTTTGATTTGTTGCAATACTTCCTTATGTGAGTAACGGATCGTATGCAGATGGATCCCATCCGTTAATTCAGACAATAACGAAGCCTGACTTTTCCGATAACGTTTCATAAATGAACGAATATCTTCTGCTGTCTTGATATGAAGCATTCCTGTCAGTTCGCCGTACAAGGGATGCTCAACGATGACGTCTAGTATCTCGCCACCATGAGCAACGATCAACTGTAGTTCTTCCTCTGTTTGTTCTCTCTGATGTTGTACCGCAATTTTACTGATGAACCCATTTTTGTCTTGTTCATCTTCCAAAAGATATCCTCTGGCCGTCGCCACGATCGCTTCTCCTGCCGCTCGTAGCAACGCAATGTCTCCTACAATGATTTGGCGGCTGACACCAAAACGAGTAGCAAACTTACTGGCACTGACAGGTTTCTCTGCATCAACTAGCGTTTCAATAATTTCTTTTCGGCGAGTTTCTCCTTCAATCATTTATCTACTCCATTCGTTTCTTTTGATAGTTTCGTGAGTGCTTCATGATATCTGCATAAGTAGCTAAGATCGTCTCACTGTATTCTGGTGTTTTCAACCAACTGGCAACTTTATCCAACACTTGTTGTTCTCTTTTTCCATCGTAAACCGCTTGGTTAGTTGCTCGTTTGACATCACCGATCTTCGTGACGGTAGCCATTCTTTTTTCAAGTAGTTCTACTAATTGGTGATCGATTTGATCAATCGATTGTCTCAACTCTTCCAATGACTCTTCAGGCATTGGTTCATCGATGCGTTTGATGATCCGTGCCGGATTCCCTGCGATCACTACATTATCTGGGAACGATTTGGTCACGACTGCTCCCGCCCCGACCACGACATTGTCTCCTAAAGTCACTCCAGGAGTGATGATCACTCCACCACCTAGCCACACATTATTGCCGATTTCGATTGGTTTAGCAAATTCTAACCCACTATTTCGCTTCACTGGATGTAGTGGATGTGTGGCAGTATAAAGCTGAACATTAGGGGCAAACATGCAGTTATCACCAATTTTGATCGTACTGACATCTAAGAATGTACAATTAAAGTTCGCATAAAAATTCTCACCTACGTAAATATTATAGCCGTAATCAAAATTGATCGTTGGTTCCATATAAATCTTCTCGCCGGTAGCACCAAATGTCTCTTTAAGTAATTGACTGCGAAGTTCACTTGTTTCCGCTTGGTTGATGATCTGGCTTTGACTTCGAGCAAATTTTCTATCGGCTGATAATTCTGGATCACCCGCAAAATAAAGTTCACCGGCAATCATTTTTTCTTTTTCTGTTTTAGCTGTCATTTTACACTCTCCTGTACTTTTTTGAACACCTTCGTTCCATCTGTTTGGACAAATCGGTACGCCTCTGATAGATAGACAGGGGTCTGATTGATGACTAATAGCTTCGCTTGTGGTGAGCGAAACTGGATCAAATCACAAAAAGGATGGACTTGGAAACTTGTCCCTACAATCACAATCAAGTCGGCCTGACTGACAGCAAAAGCTGCTTGCTCTAATACTTCATCCTGGAACCCTTCTCCATATAACACAATATCTGGGCGGATCTGGCCACCACACAGTTGATGCTTGTCACTGGTCAGATAATCTTGCCAGTCAACAGGTTGATGGCAGTTTCGACAATAACAATGATACAGATTCCCATGAAAATTAACTAGTTTTTTACTTCCAGCTTTTTCATGTAACCCATCGATATTTTGCGAAACGACCCATACCTCTTTTTCTTTAGCCAACTCTACGATTTCTCGATGGATGATATTCGGGCGTGCTTCGGGATGATAAAGATGTTTGAGAAACGAATAAAATTTTTGTGGTTCTTCATCCATCGCTTGATGACTCAACAAATATTCTGGACGATCCATCCCTTGGTAAACACCTGTTAGTGAACGATAATCGGATATTCCAGAAGGTGTGGACACACCTGCCCCTGTTAGAAAGGTCAGTTTTTGACTTTCAATTATCGCTGTCGCTGCTTCTTCAATTGTTTGTTCCAACATTTATCACTCACCTCTCTTCTATTATAATCGAAATAAAATGAAACATACCCTCAATCGAATGAAAATTCAGAATTTTTTTTTGAGAAAATACTCACAAACATCACTGACAAAACAATGAAAACGTGCTACAATACCAATGATCTGTATATTTTGAGTATGAAATGAGGTGAATCAATATGGTTGCATTCTTAATTTATTGGGGCGTTATTTTAGCATGTATCGCTTGGTTAGCATTAAGTATTTATTTCTCTATCTTCTATCTAGTACGTAAAGAAAATGGAAATCTATGGGCGTTTGCCTTTTTCAATGTATTGGCAGCAATTGTTCTAGCAATTACATTAGTTGTTTATCGCACATGGGGCTGGGGGATCACACAATACTCTAGTTTGATCTATCTCGTTTTAGCTATTTATGGGGTAACAGTTATTTTACAAGCCATTCTTGGTCGTGAACCTAAGAAAGCTACAGCTTAAAATACTTTTAGATAAAAAAGGAAACAGACTGCGTGATTTTGCAGTCTGTTTTTCGTTATTTTACTATCATTTAAGTGTTGCATAAAATGTATAATTATTCTTTTTTTGAAAACATTCTCTTTTCCTTTTTTCATGAAAGAAATTAAATAAACAGGATATTTCTTTATTTATCAACTTTTTTCTGCAAAAATGTAGTTTCTCATTGACAAAGTGGCTACTCTATCGTAGACTATTTTTTGTATAAATAACTGAATACGAGATGCCTCAATCAATGAGGTAGAGGTCGCGAGAATCATTAAACCTGTGGAGTGAAGCAAACATGTGGAAGCAGGGCTAGGGAGGATCGCCGAAATGTACTTTTTTTTGCTTAAAAAGTATGTTGGGACGTAAGTTAACAGCTTACGGACTGTCTTAGCAGTGATGCTAAGTTGCGCTATGTTTTGTGAGAGGTTTATCACTCTGTGAAATTTAGCGGCCCTTTTGTACCTACAAAGCGGTCGTTTTTTATTTCTCCTTGATAAGCAACTGCAATGCATGTATTCGACCACTCGTGTCAAGGCGCTTTGGTTATCAGCCAAAGAAGCTGAGCGAACGTTGGTCTTATCAGTATATGCCTGAAGGACCACGTACGTGAACAAACAAAAAGGAGAAGACAGATGAAAAAAAATTCAGTTACACTCACTCTAATTTTTACGTTTATTCTATCGATCTTTAGCTTGACCACTTTGGCTCATGCAGATGATAAAACACCGAGCGATCAATTTCGTGTCGGAATGGAAGCTGGTTATGCGCCCTTTAACTGGTCTCAACAAACAGATGCAAACAATGCCTATCCAATTCAAGGACAAAACAGCTTTGCTGGCGGATATGATGTACAAATTGCCAAAAAGGTAGCTGAAGGTTTAGGAAAAGAACTAGTCATTGTCCAAACGAAATGGGACGGTTTACCGCCTGCCCTTCAATCTGGAAAGATCGATGCAATCATTGCCGGCATGAGTCCGACGGCAGAACGCCAAAAAGAAATCGACTTTACTGATCCATACTATGAATCAGAACTTGTGATTGTCGTACAAAAAGATGGTAAGTTTGCGAATGCGACTAGCTTAGAAGATCTTTCTGGCGCAAAAATCACTGCACAATTGAATACATTCCACTATAACGTGATCGATCAGATCCCAGGAGTGGACAAGCAACAAGCAATGGATAACTTTTCAGCCATGCGAACAGCACTAGCTTCTGGCATGATTGACGGTTATGTTAGTGAACGTCCAGAAGGGGTAACCGCCACAAGCGTCAACCCAGCCTTGAAAATGCTCGAACTAGATGAAGCAAATGGCTTTCAAACAAATCCCGAAGATGTCCAGATTGCTGTAGGGATGCGTAAAGGTGATCCTGATCTTCAACAAGTCAACCAAATATTAAGCGGCATTTCTCATGATGATCGTATTGCTATCATGGACCAAGCCATTGAAGACCAACCTGCGTCAACGGATGGAGATGCAGATGAAACTAGCTTGCTCCATGATTTCAAGACGATTTGGGATCAATATGGCAACATGTTCTTACGCGGAGCTGGTTTGACACTATTTATCGCATTGATCGGTACAGTTGTAGGAACAACATTGGGTTTATTGATTGGCGTTTTTCGCTCAATTCCAGAATCTGATAATAAAGTGACACGCTTCTTCCAAAAAGTAGCTAATTTCTTATTATCTGTTTATATCGAAGTCTTCCGTGGTACACCAATGATGGTTCAAGCCATGGTCATCTTCTATGGATTGGCTCTAGCCTTTGGTATTTCTCTGGATCGCACGATTGCTGCGTTGTTCATCGTTTCGATCAACACCGGTGCGTATATGACTGAGATTGTACGTGGTGGGATTTTTGCAGTAGATGGCGGACAATTTGAAGCAGCCCAAGCGATCGGCATGACCCACAGTCAAACGATGCGTAAAGTAGTGATTCCGCAAGTATTGAGAAATATTTTGCCGGCTACTGGAAATGAGTTTGTCATCAATATCAAAGACACCGCCGTATTAAGTGTCATTGGTGTAGCAGATCTATTCTTCCAAGGAAACTCTGCCTCTGGTGCCAACTTCCAATTCTTCCAAACATTCACGATCGTTGGGATCATCTACTTGATCATGACCTTCACGATCACAAGAATCCTACGTGTGATTGAGAAGAAAATCGACGGACCTACTGCGTATACAAAAATTGAAGAAGTCAACAACGCGAACCTACAGGAATAAGGAGGCAGTCCTATGAGTGAGAATATCATCGAAATCAATCATTTAAGTAAAAAATTCGGCGACAATGAAGTGCTGAAAGATATTAGCATGACCGTCAATAAAGGGGAAGTCGTGACCATCATCGGTTCCTCTGGTTCAGGTAAATCAACATTCTTACGTTGTATCAATTTACTAGAAAAACCATCAGGCGGCGAGATCATTTACAACAACGAAAACGTCTTAGCACCAAAATATAATTTACCAAAGTATCGGACAAATGTCGGTATGGTTTTCCAATCTTTCAATCTTTTCAATAATATGAATGTTTTAGAAAATTGTATTTCTGGACAAACCACTGTCTTAAAAAGAGAGAAAGAGCATGCCCGTAAAGTGGCAATCGAAAACTTAGAAAAAGTCGGTATGAGACAATACATCGAAGCTCGTCCTTCTCAACTATCCGGTGGTCAAAAACAACGGGTCGCTATCGCTCGTGCTCTATCAATGAACCCTGATGTGATGCTCTTCGATGAGCCAACTTCTGCCCTTGATCCTGAAATGGTCGGTGAAGTATTGAATACGATCAAAGATCTAGCCCATACTGGACTGACAATGATCATCGTAACCCATGAAATGGAATTTGCGAAAGAGGTATCTGACCGAGTGATCTTCATGGATAAAGGTGTGATCGCGGAAGAAGGAAGTCCTGAAGATATCTTCGTTCATCCAAAAGAAACACGTACGAAAGAGTTCTTGTCACGCATTTTGAATAACTAATAAAGTATCAAATCACCCTTAGTATTCAAACTACCGCAACTTGATTGAGCAAGGTCATCCTACTCAAAAAGTTGCGGTTCTTCTTTTTATTTATTGTTTTTGTTCCGATCGCTTTATCGGTTGAACTTTTGCGCAACCTCACGTAACATGTGGTTGTGAGAAACCTCTTCAAATTAAGAAGATTCAGATATTGGAGTGATCTTTTGACTAACATTTTTTCGAGGCAGTGAAAACACGCTACTTATTCCTCTCACAGGGTTAGCAGTCGTTTCGTCAATGTGTAGCATCATTCTAGAGAATTCGACAATTTTCAGAAAATTGTTGCAATTCATCACATAATTTGTTACTTTTAACAAAATACAAAAAAGTAAAGGAGTTTTCTATGTCAAAAAAATTATCATTCAAAGAAAATCTATTCATCGGTTCCATGCTATTTGGCCTATTTTTTGGAGCTGGTAATCTTATATTTCCTGTCCATATGGGGCAAGAAGCTGGTGCGGATATCTTCTGGGCAAATCTTGGCTTTTTAGTTACAGGGATCGGTTTACCATTCTTAGGTGTCATTGCGATCGGTGTTTCAAAGACCTCTGGTGTCTACGAATTAGCACAACGAATCAATAAAACTTATGCACTTATTTTTACTGTCTTACTTTATTTAGTCATTGGTCCATTTTTTGCCTTACCACGTTTGGCAACTACTTCTTTTGAAATTGGCTTAGCACCTTTTATTCCAGCAGAAAATCAAACATTATTTTTAGCTATTTTTAGTTTCTTATTCTTTTTAGCTGCTTGGTGGTTATCCAAACGTCCAACTAAAATCTTGGATTATGTTGGTAAATTTTTGAATCCCGCATTTTTAGTATTACTAGGTATCTTGTTATTACTTGCTTTTATCAACCCACTTGGCTCAGTGTCGGATGCGCCTGTCCAACCTCACTACCAAAACCAAGCATTCTTCACTGGTTTTACACAAGGATACAACACGTTGGATGCGTTAGCTGCCTTAGCTTTTGGGATCATTATCGTCACGACGATTCGTGGCATGGGTGTCACAAAGCCTTCTGATATTGCAAGAGATACGATCAAATCAGGCGCGATCAGCATCGTTTTGATGGGGATCATCTATACCCTACTTTCTTATGCAGGAACAATGAGTCTAGGAACATTCCCAATGAGTGCGAATGGTGGTATCGCCTTGGCACAAATTGCTGATCACTATTTAGGAACTTACGGGAGTATCCTATTAGCCTTTATCGTGATTCTTGCTTGTTTAAAAACAGGTATCGGACTGATTACTGCATTCGCAGAAACATTCACTGAATTGTTTCCTAAAAGAAGCTATCTATTCTTTGTAACCGGAACAAGTTTATTAGCATGTTTAGTTGCAAACGTGGGCTTAACGAATATTATTCAGATCTCTTTACCGGTCTTGATGTTTATTTATCCATTGGCAATGACCTTGATCTTACTTGTATTGTTTGGCCCATTATTTAAACAACGTACTTCTGTTTATCGAATGACCACATATTTCACATTACTCGCTTCCATCGTGGATGGACTGAATGCTTGTCCTGATTCAATTAAGCAAACAAGTTTCGTCAAAGGAATTTTAACATTCGCTGATTCCTATCTCCCATTCTTCTCATTAGGAATGGGCTGGATCACACCAGCATTGATTGGCTTTATCATCGGATTACTCTGGAGTTTCTTTAAAAATGAAAAAAAGTCTGACTTGATGGTTAGCTAACAAAAAAAGAGATGTTTAACTTTTTGTATAAAAAAATTAACAACTTTGGTAAACTTTCGTCACAAAATATTCACAACTCACCTTTAATATATAAGTATACCAACAAACAACCCTAACAACACTTTTTCATTTTTAACTCCTTTCCTGCTAGCTCCCCGGCTAGCAGGTCCTTTTTTTTTATTCATACCGATCCAACAAATCAAGTTCTTTGAGAATCTTTAGATTCTCTCTCTAGTAAGAAAAACATATAAAAAAGCTATGAAAAAGCAATCTACTTTTTCATAGCTTTTATTCTTATTTAGATAATCGCTCTTGGTCTCCCGTAGGTGAAAGACTAGTGATTTTTTCGATTTGTTCAATTGGGACGATTCGGATTTGTTGCTCTTGGTTTTGCAAGCGAATCATCACTCGGTCATGCTCAACTGTTTTCGTTGCCACCCAACCGGAAAAGGTTTCGTACTTATTGCTTAGTGGATTCTCGCGCACTTGTAGAATCACTAAACTATTCTGAGCTGCAGCTTTCTGGAGTTCGAGAATGAACTCCCCTTGTAACCGTACATTCTCAGCTTTTTCTTCTGTGTCATTCACAAATGAATCAAAAAGTTGAAACGAAGTATTAGTCACTAACTTTGTCAGTTTCTTCATTGGTGATACTGTTTCTTCATCCATTGAATGTACCCCTCCCCTAGCTAAGAATATGTTACTTAATTACTCCTATTTTATCCAATTTTTCTTAAAAAAACAAGAATATAGTTTATTTTATACCAACTTTTACCTAAAACCGTCAAGCAATACATGTGTTATTTTAATTCGTTTTCCATCCATAATTCAAGCCATTTTTCTAAGCCTTCATTGATCAATTGATAGGTTTCTTCAAAGTTATTCGTGTAATATGGATCAGGTACATTTTGTGCTTTTTTGCCAATGACTGGACTCAAAAATAGTTGGATTTTCTCTTGCGCTTCAATCGGCGCAAGTTGCTTTAAGTCAGCCACATTTGACTGATCCATACCGATGATCCAATCAAATTTTTGGAAGTCTTCTTGACGTATTTGGCGAGCAATCATTTCTTGCGTATCAACATGTTCTTTTGCCAAGATCGCTTGTGTACCTGGATGAGGGGCACTACCTACCTCATAGGTACTTGTTGCAGCCGAATCAATGACGAAGGAATCCAACAGATCCTGTTCTGCTACTTTCTTTTTTAATAACCCTTCTGCCATAGGTGAACGACAAATGTTTCCTAAACAAACAAATAATACTTTCGTCATAGCATTCTCTCCTTTTGTATTCCTATTTTTGGAATCAATGAAAAAAGGTCATTCGTCTTTTATTTCCTGTTCTTCTTCCAATGCGTACAACCGATACGAATACAATTCAGTATCTTTGGCTAAACGAAAGAACTGCATTGCAACTTCTAAGGGTGTTTCTGTATAACCTTGTGTGATCCAATTGACTAAGACTCCACTACAGCCATAAGAGAAAAAACGAGCATAAAATAATTTATCTTTGGAAGTTAGTTGTTTTTCTTCATCCATTTGCTCAAATATTTTAATAAATGAGGGTTGGATCAACGCAGAAAATTGCTTTTGCAGAATCTCCTGTTCTGAACTAACGGTACTTGAATAGAACTGTTTATTTTCGGCAATGGCTTTTAACATCAGCAATGCTTGCTCTTCCCAATTGTCGAGAGAAAGCGATTCTGTTTTTAGGTAATGCAATGAATCTTCATAGTACACCCAACGCAATAAATCATACTTATCGGTGAAATGATAATAAAATGTTTGTCGGTTGATGCCTGCTTCGTGTGCGATCTGTTGCACACTGATTTTGCGAAAAGGCTGTGTTTCGCAAAGCGACACCAAGACTTTTTTGATCATTTGTTTCGTATGTGAAGCGTCTCCCACAATGATCCCTCCCATCTCTTCAATCATTATTCTACTATTTGCTCTTTCAATAGAAAAGAGTGATCACACTTGGTAGTCATAGCCAAAGTGTTCATACGCATAGGCGGTAGCGATCCGCCCACGAGGAGTCCGTTTCAAAAAGCCTTTTTGGATCAAAAAAGGTTCATACATATCTTCGACTGTTTCTCGCTCTTCTCCAATATTAACGGATAAAGTGCTTAGACCTACTGGACCCCCACCATACAGCTCGATCATCGTACGTAGCAATTTCTGATCGACATAATCCAATCCCGCTTGATCGACCTGTAAGAGTGTCAATGCGCGGTCAGCAATCAACTGATCGATCTTGCCATCTCCTTGTACTTGGGCAAAATCACGCACTCGTTTTAACAAGCGATTAGCGATCCGCGGGGTCCCACGGGAACGTCGTGCGATTTCTAAAGCCCCTTCGGTGATGATCTCCGTTTGAAAAATATCGGCAGATCGTAAAACGATTTCTCTTAAATCTTCTTCTTCATAGTATTCCATGTGAGCAATGATTCCAAAACGGTCACGTAAAGGTGCAGACAGCATCCCTGCTCGAGTCGTTGCACCGATCAACGTGAAAGGTGGTAACGGAAAATGAACGGGGCGAGCGGTCGGCCCTTGCCCTACCATGATATCTACATAGAAATCTTCCATCGCCGAATAAAGCATTTCTTCTGCCACGCGAGGTAAGCGATGGATCTCATCAATAAACAAGACATCCCCTGCTTCTAGTTCATTCAAAATTGCCACCAGATCTCCTGGTCGCTCAATGGCTGGTCCACTTGTCGTACGGATATTGACTTGCATCTCGTTTGCGATGACCATAGCCATCGTTGTTTTCCCCAATCCCGGAGGACCGTATAACAAGACGTGGTCTAGCGGTTCTTCACGATTACGTGCCGCTTCGATGTAGATACTCAATTCTTGTTTTACTTTATGTTGACCGATATATTGCGCAAGCAATTGAGGGCGCAAAGATTTTTCTAAACTTAATTCATTCTCACCAGGTTCTGGTGAAAGAAGATGTTCATCTGTCATCAAGCGTCCTCCTTACTTTTTCATCATCAATTTCAATGCTTGCCTTAAATACTCATCCGTTGTTTGATTGTCGATTTCTTTAAGTTGTTTCTCTACACGTTTGATTTCACGCTCACTGTAACCAAGAGCAGATAGAGCTTCCATTGCCTCTGATAAGGCACTTGCATCTTGAACCGTTGCTTCATCAAATAAAGAAAATGGCATATCGATACTCAACTCGCCAAACTTGCCTTTTAGATCCAAGATCATTTGTTGTGCTGTTTTTTTACCTACACCTGGGAACTTCGTCAAGTAAGTGACATCGCCAGTTTCCACCGCTTGGATCAAGCCAGAATGATCGTCACTCGCCATGATCGCTAATGCACTTTTCGGTCCGATCCCTGAAACACTGACTAATCGTAAAAACAATTGTTTCTCTTCGAGTGAATCAAAACCGTATAGTAAATGTGCATCTTCACGGATGACTTGATGGACATAGATTTTTACTTCTTTATCTAACTTACTACTATAGCGATAAGGGTTACCTAACGCAATTTGATAGCCCACCCCTTGCGTTTCTACAACGATATAATACGGACTGATAAAAGTCACCATGCCTCTTAGATATTCATACATTGAAATTTCCTCTTTCTTTCGCACACATACGTTCCCATATTTCTATCCATTGTAGCATACTTTGCGATTTAAAAAAAGTGTTCCCAAAAACAGAACTACGAGCTTAGGTCTTTGATAAAGACCCAAACTCGTAGCATATTTTCTCTGTGTATTAGCGATTGATAGATGCTTGACCAATCATTTCTTCATGTTGTACTTGGCCTGATTTTCTTAATGAGAAATCAGCCACTTTGTCCGTATTCGTTAGAACAACTAAGACATCTGTTTGTTTACCTGCTTGTTCAACGGCACTGAGATCCATCTCTGCTAGTTGTGTCGTTGGCGAGACCTGATCGCCTTCTTTCACAAGAACATTGAACGGTGCACCCTTTAATTCGACAGTATCAAGTCCCATGTGAACAAGAACTTCCACACCGGTTTCACTTAGAATACCGATGGCATGTTTTGTTTCAAATACACTAGTTACTTTACCATTTACTGGCGAATAGATTTTTTGATTGTCCGGAACGATCGCATAGCCCTCACCCATCATTTTTTGTGAGAAAACTGGATCATTCACTTCTGTAATTGCTTTGATTTTTCCGTCTGCAACGGCGAATAACTCTTCATTGGCAGTGGCTACAGCAGTTGTTCCTGCGGCTTCAAAGTTTTGTGTAGGAATAGATACGCCTTCTGCAGTTTGTAATACACTTACTTCTTCTGGATTGACTGGATCTAATTTGTTCAAGATCCCTTTACGTCTAAATACTACAGTTAAACCAAATGGTACGATGATTGCGATGATCATTGCAATCGTGAATGGTAACCACGTTTGTGCTTGGATTGCTAAGATTCCTGGCAAACCACCGACACCGATCGCATTTGCTCGAACATCCATCAAGTTCGCAAACATTCCTGCTACACCAGAACCGATCATTGCAGCTACAAATGGATACACATATTTCAAGTTGATCCCAAACATTGCGGGTTCCGTTACCCCTAGATAACAAGAAATCATCGCTGGGATAGAAACTTGTTCTTCTTTTTTATTGCCACGATGCAAGAAGATGATTGCAAGTACAGCAGATCCTTGCGCAATATTTGACAATGCGATCATTGGCCATAAATTGGTTGAACCAAAGTCAGCAATCAACTGCATATCGATGGCATTTGTCATATGGTGTAATCCTGTAATAACTAGTGGTGCATATAAGAAACCAAATAACGCACTGAATAACCAGCTGATCGATGAAGTCAAGCCAGTATTCACGATTGATGAGATCCAGTTACCAATTGCCCAACCGACTGGACCTAACACTACATTAGCCGCGATAACAGTTGGTAATAGTGAAAACAGTGGGACAAAAATCATTGAGATCGATTGTGGGATATACTTACGGAAGAAAATCTCTAAATAGGCAAGTAAGAACCCGGCAAGCATCGCTGGAATGACTTGCGCTTGGTAACCAATCATTTGTACTTGTGCAAAGCCAAAGTCCCAAAATGGGATATCTGCAGCGGCAGTTGAAGCGACACTATAGGCATTTAATAATTGCGGTGAAACCAAAGTAATCCCTAAAACAATTCCTAAAATCTGTGTCGTTCCCATTTTCTTTGCAATACTCCAAGTGATCCCTACAGGTAGGAAATGGAAAATCGCTTCCCCAGGTAGCCATAAGAATGAATTCACACCATTCCAGAATGTTGAACTTTCTGCAATCGTTCCACCTAAACTCTCGAACTGAATGCCTTCCAACACGTTACGGAACCCTAAAATCAATCCCCCAACAATGATTGCTGGAATCAATGGTGTGAAGATTTCAGCTAGAACTGCAATTGCTCGTTGCAACGGATTAAGATTCTGTTTTGCAGCAGCTTTACTTTGTTCTTTTGAAACGCCTTCAACTCCTGATACCGCAACAAAGTCGTTATAAAATGTTGAGACATCATTTCCGATGATCACTTGGAATTGACCGGCATTGGTAAACATTCCTTTTACACTGTCGATGTCTTCGATCTCAGCTTCATTTGCTTTTGCAGGGTCATTTAAAACAAAGCGCATACGTGTCGCACAATGGCTGACCGCAGCAATATTTTCTTTCCCGCCGACTCCCTTTAACAGCTTCTCGGCATCTGCTTGATATTTCCCCATAACATAAACCCCTTTCATTTGACTTGTTTATACAAGTTGCTTTGTACTCACACTATAATGTTTTTCTCAACAAATTGCAAGCGTTTTATGCTAAAAACATAAATAACTTGTAATCGTTATTATCTTTGTCGTAGAAACATCTTCCTTCTATCCAAGTCCAGTTTGAAATCTCCATATAGCTGTAGTATAGTTTATAAGCGAAGAACGAACGATTGCACGTTAAACGCACATCGAACACCAAAAAATCGAAAATATTATACGGAAGATCACTATTTAACTTACATCAAAGGCGATAATACAAGTGGCAAAAAGCACATTGCTTACGCTCGAGTGTCTAATGTCGGACAAACAGATGACTTGAAAAATCAAGTTGAGTTTTTGAGAAAATATGCAAATGTAAAAGGCATAATTTTAGATGATGTAATCGTGGATATTGGCAGTGGTCTTAATTACAAGTGTAAAACATGGAATCTGTTGTTAGACGAAGTAATGGCGAAGAATGTAGACGCCATTTATGTCACATTTAAAGATAGATAAGTATAATAAAGAGATTGAAGGTGATAAAGATGTTAGTGGCGTACAAAACAGAAATTCTTCCAACAGAAGAACAAAAAAAATCATTAATCGAACCATTGGTGTTGCTCGTTTTGTAAAGAACTTTTATATTTACCACAACCAAGAAGTCTATAAATCAGGTGGGAAATTTGTCTCAGGTATAGATTTTTCAAAGTGGTTGAATAACGACTACATTCCCAACCATCCAGACAAGATGTGGATCAAAGCTGTTTATGCGAAGTCAACGAAACATGCGATTATGGAGACAGAAAAAGCCTTTAGAAATTTTTTTCAAGGAAAAGCTAATTTTCCTAAATTTAAAAAGAAGAAGCACCAAGATGTATCGATGTATTTCGTGAAGAACGATAAAAAGACAATCATCCGTTGTGAGCGTCATCGGATAAAAGTTCCCTCTTTGAATTGGGTAAAACTGAAAGAAAAAGGCTATATTCCTAAACACGATGACAAACATAGCATAAAGAGTGGCACAATCAGCCAACAAGCAAACCGGTACTACCTGTCGGTCATCGTGGAACAGGACTGTACCGCTCAAGTACTGAACGATACTCCTACCGAAGGCGTGGGTATCGACTTAGGATTAAAAGATTTTGCGATTCTTTCCACGGGGAAAACCTATAAAAATATCAATAAATCAGGAAAAATTCGTAAAATCGAAAAACAATTAAAACGACAACAACGCAAGCTGTCGAGGAAATACGAAAGCGAAAAAAAGCGTGTCAACGAAAAACAATCAAAGAGAGGAGAAGCTACTCGCAAAAATGTTGAAAAACAAGTCTTGAAAGTACAAAAACTTCATAAACGGTTGACAGATATCCGTAGGGACAGAGTGAATAAAATTGTGTCAGAGCTAGTAAAAACCAAACCAGCTTATATCACAATTGAAGATTTGAATGTCAAGGGGATGATAAAAAACCGGCATCTTTCAAAAGCTGTGAGAGAGCAATCTTTCTATGCTTTTCGTAAAAAATTAGCAGACAAATGTAAAGTCTCTACTATTGAGTTAAGACTGGCCGATCGATTCTATCCTAGCTCGAAATTATGTCATGAATGTGGGCATAAGAAAGTAGCTTTAAAGCTATCAGAGCGTACCTATCGTTGTGAGAACTGTGGGTACGTAGCAGATAGAGATTATAACGCAAGCATGAATTTGAAAGATGTGAAGGAATACAATGTGATTGCATAAGCACGCAACTTTGTATATGTACCGATGGCTTAGTCGGGAATCAACGACTGTGGAGAACGAGACAAACCGTAGTAGTGTCGAAGTGACGAGGCGGCGTTCGGTGAAACAGTAATTCTACCTACGTGAGTGGTAGAGAAATCTCGATATAGGTATTTTTGTCTATATTTTGAGTAGCAGAGGAAAGATGAACAAATTCAATGAAATTTTTTTAGACTTAGAAAAGAAAATCTTAGACAAAGAGTATCCTCCTCATACTTTACTACCCAGTGAAAATCAATTGATCAAAATTTATGGTGTTTCACGGGAAACAATTCGTAAAGCACTTAATCTATTGACGACAGAAGGATATATTCAAAAGAAACAAGGAAAAGGATCGATCGTTTTAGACCGAAATCGTTTTGATTTCCCGATTGCTGGACTAACAAGTTATAAGGAACTTCAAGAAAATCAACATATCCCGAGTGAAACGATCGTAAAAACACTTGAAGAAACTGTAGTCGACAACGAATTACACAAAGTAACTGGCTGGGCAGTCAATACACCTGTCTGGCATTTAGTCCGCCAAAGAAAAATCAATGGCGAAGTCGTGATTTTAGATCGGGATTATTTATTAAAAGAAACCGTACCTACTTTAACCAAGGAACAAGCAGCCAATTCGATTTATGAATACTTTGAAAATGAGCTAGATCTCTCCATTGCCTATGCCCAAAAAGAAATCACTGTCGAACCAATCGATGCCAGTATTTCAGAGTCGATGGACCTCCATGACGATCCTTATGTCGTAATTGTCCGTGGCCTCGTTTATTTAGAAAATACTGAATGCTTCGAATACACTGAATCGATCCACCGCCTCGACAAATTCCGGTTCGTGGAATTTGCACGAAGAAGAAGGTTGTGAGAAAGCCGTTCAGCTCCGAGTAGTAAGACGGAACGTGAGAAAATAGCTTCTCATATTTTTTCACGTTTTGACTTACTATTGAAGGAGTTGGCTTTCGAACACCGTTTATCTAGGTTGTGAAAGAAGCGATTAACACTAAGGCAGAAGACAGAAAAATCGAAAATGGCTGTTTCATTTTTGATTTTTTTGGCTTGTGACCGAAGTGTTGCTTCTTGAACACCGTTTATCAAGGTTGTAAGAAAAGCGTCCTGACCTGAACAGTAAGATAGGAAATTGAAAAATAGCTTCTCATATTTTTCAAATTTTTTAGCTTAATGTTGAAGGTCAGCTTTTCGAACACCGTTTATCAAGGTTGTGAAAAAGCCCAGTAGCTCAACGTAATTAGGTAGCAAGTAAAACCTGTTCGTTAAATTTCCGCTAAATTGCTAGGCTATCCTCCCTACTTAAAGCAGATTGTTTGCTTCTATTTCAGATGGCAGTATGATTAGGAGACAAAGGGGGCTGTATCAATGAGTAAACCAACCGACACAAACAAAGAGGACTTAAAAGAAACATTATCTCCGATTTCTTATGCAGTGACACAAGAAAACGCCACAGAACGTCCATTTACTGGAGAATACGACGATTTTTATGAAAAAGGGATCTATGTCGATATTGTCAGCGGCGAACCGCTTTTCAGTTCTGCAGAGAAATATGATGCAGGCTGTGGCTGGCCAGCTTTCAGCCAACCCATCAGCAGAAAAGACGTCAAAGAAAAAGCGGATTTTTCTCACGGGATGCACCGAGTCGAAGTAAGAAGTAATGAAGCCGACTCCCATCTTGGACATGTTTTTAATGATGGACCCGCAGATAAAGGTGGCTTACGCTATTGCATTAACTCTGCTGCCTTGAAGTTTATCCCTTATGAAGAAATGGATGCTGCTGGTTACAGTGAATATAAATCAATTGTCGAATAAGTCGAATGTGATAAAATCACATCGCTCCGAAAAATAAGCCTGAACCTCCGGAAATTGTTCTAATTTCTGGAGGTTCAGGCTTATTTTTGAAGGTGCGATAGAACTTTTATATAATCAAGATCCTTAATACTCGTGCCCATGGAGATTGCCCACTTCTTCAAAACCAGCAGCCTTCCCCTTTTGATGAAAGATTTCTTGCTTGTTTTCTCGGACAATCAAGGTCATCTCTGTACTCGCTTTTTCACGGATGATCCGACTCATTTGACCTTGTTGTGGCGCCATCAACGCATGCCCTTCTTTTGCTAACACTTGCATTTCTAGTTCAATATTTTTTTGCTGTATTCGAATGATCAGATGCTCCTCTTCACGGAAAATCTCCGAAATTTTAGCTCCATCATACGTGGATAAGCGATATTCTTCCCCACCGACTTGCAAAACCGAAATGATTCCTAAAAAACGAAAACCTAAAAACGGGATCTCTGCTGCGGAAAAGAAAAAGCGAGCATCCGAATCGCTAAACTGATTGCATTGGACCCATAAATAGGTTGCGGGAAAGGAACTTCCCCAGTCCTTTTCTAAATATCCGATTCCATTTGTAAAATCAATCAATTGACCGTTCCAACTCAACGTTCCTTCTAACGAATGCTTCATGCTTAAAATTCCGTGATAGCATTCCATAAAAGATAAATAAGAGAAAGGTCCCATGATACTCGGGGCATAGCGACTCCTTTTTAACGGAGTAAACTCTCCATAAGAAATCGTTCCTTCAATCGTCAATGAGGGGCTACGTAAAGCTAGTGTGATTCCTTCCTCACTAAATGTATTCTCACCGATTTTCACAAATAAACGATCTTCGCTTGCCATGAAGACTTCACGATCAAAATGAAAGACTTCCGAAGACTCATGATTGATCACTTGGATAAACGGGCACTTTTCTCCTTGTTCTCCAATGGAGTAACCCGGAATAAATGCGTAGACTTCATCGCCGATTTGATGCTTAAAATACCAACCTTCAAAGAACGGCGCTTTTTTCGTTTCACCATGATAAAACTTATCTGTTGTAATCACCTCGTCCACTCCCTTCAGATAGATTAAGTTTACCATGTTTTTTTATAGCTTCTAGCCGATACGCTTGACTCTAGGTCATGAACTAATGTAACCAGAAAAAACACATGATCCGTTTCTTGCTACTCGGATCATGTGTTTTTAATTTTATTCACCTAGATACAGATGTCCACGATTTTAGGACAAAAGATCTGGCCATTTTTTCAACGCCTGGTTGACTGCGCCAATCGGAAAGCCGACAATACTATAGTAATCGCCAGAAATCGACTCTACGAAAGCCCCTGCGTAACTTTGAATGCCGTACGCCCCAGCTTTATCACGGTGATCGCCAGTTGCTAGATAGCGCTCGATCTCTTCATCGGTCAATTCATAAAAAGTGACTGATGCTTGGGAAAGGATGCACTCTTCTTGCGTCCCATCAGTTATTACGACGGCTGTGTAGACGTCGTGTGTCGTACCACTGAATTTGCGTAATATCCGTTTTGCCTCTTCATCATCCTCCGGTTTACCAAGGATTTCGTTTCCTAGAACTACGGTAGTATCACTAGCAATGACTAACGTTTCTTCATTATTTTGTACAGCAGCTGCTTTTTCTGCTGCCATTCGTTGGACATAAGCAACTGGGTCTTCTTTTAGCTTAGGCGTTTCATCAATATCTGCCGGTTGGATCGAAAATGCTGGCACTAATCTTCCGAGTAATTCTTTTCTTCTAGGCGACTGTGAAGCCAATACTATTTTCATCAAAAACTTCCTTTCCGAATCTCGCGGATCAATGCGGATCTTGGATTCGTTTAAACATTCGTTCCATGTCGGAATTCGTAAAGTGGATCAATACCGGACGACCATGAGGGCAGTTGAATGGATTCTCACATTTTGCTAAGTCTTTTAATAAGACCCTCGCTTGTGCTTCGTTCAAGTAGTGATTCGCTTTGATCGAGCGTTTACAGCTCATCATGATTGCTGTGGCTTCTCTGAATTTCTTCACACTCACTTCACCCGTTGTCAATAACATGTCGATCATCCCTTGAATGATCGATTCTTCTTCCCCACTTGGATACCATGTCGGATGCGCTCGCACGATAAAACTATTCTGACCAAATTCTTCCAGATAAATGCCTGCCTCTTCCAATAGTTCTTTCTTCTCTTTTAGCTTGATTGCATCACTATTAGGATAGTCTAAAACAAAAGGCACGAGTAATTCTTGCAAATCATCTGAAACATCGCCGATTTTTTCACGGAAATATTCATATTTGATCCGCTCTTGCGCAGCATGTTGGTCAATGATGTATAAGCCTTCATTGCTTTGAGCAAATAAATAGGTTCCATGCATTTGGCCAAAATATTCAAGATGTGGGAAGCGTTGTGTTGGTACTTCCTGCTCGACTTTACTGATTGCTTTCTCCAACATTCGGCTATCTTGACTCATGTCAAGCTCGGGATGCAACTTAGTTTCTTCTTGCTCAAATCTTGGTTCTTCCTCTATGCTTTTCTCTTCTACTGATGCTGTTCGTTCTTCTTGTACTGAGTAGTTATCAACAGTGGATAAATGATTTTGTTGAAAGTTATCCACTGTTTTTTCTACAAAGTTATCAACACTTTCACCAGAGTTATCCACCGTTTTTTCCTCTTTTTCTGGATAATTCAGTGTATCTTCAGAAAAAACAGAAGAGTTTTCAACATTTTCCACAGACTTATCAACAGGATAGGTTGATTTTTGTGGATTTTCTTCAACGTAAAATGTACCTGTCTGGCGATCGAAATTTAAACTTTGGGGTTTCTTTGGTGGTTCCTCAAACGCATAAGAAAGATCGATTTCGATTTGTTCCGTTTTAGGTTGATCGGCGATTTTTTTCTTGAAACGTAAATTGTCTGCTGCACTAGGAATCAGATTTTCTTGACTTAGTGCTTGTTGAATCGCTTGTGCAATCAATTCAGTCAATTCTTTTTCCTTCGATAGACGAACTTCTTGCTTCGTTGGATGAACATTCACATCGACAAGCAACGGGTCCATTTTGACTTCTAAAACAGCGATTGGAAAACGACCAACCATCAGTTTAGAACCATAACCTGCCACGATTGCTTTGTTCAAGGAAAAGTTCTTGATAAAACGACCATTGATGATCGTTGAAAGATAATTACGACTCGCACGAGTGACTTCTGGTAAAGAAATGTAACCAGAAACTTCAAAATCTAGATCTTTTGCTTCAACCTTCAACATTTTTTTCGCTGTCGCCAAACCATAGATTCCGGCAATCGTTTGTTTCAAATCTCCGTTACCAGCTGTTGCTAACATCTTGTTGCCATCATGGACTAAGCGAAAAGCGATGTCGGGATGGCTCAATGCTAGTCGATTGACGATATCGCCTATATTTGCCAATTCCGTTTGTAATGTCTTGACGTATTTTAACCGTGCAGGCGTGTTAAAAAACAAATTGCTCACTGTGATTTTCGTACCTTGTCTCAATGGAGCAGGGCGATGTGTCAACACTTCCCCACCTTTTAATTCAAGATAGGTCCCTTGTGTTTCATCTTGATTGGCTGTCTCGATCGTCAATTCAGAGACAGAAGCAATACTAGGAAGAGCTTCCCCTCGGAACCCTAATGTCCGAATGCGGAACAAGTCATCACGGTTATGGATTTTACTCGTCGCGTGACGTTTGAACGCATTTTCAACGTCTTCTGCTAAGATTCCTTCACCGTTATCGATGATTTGGATTTTTCGTAAACCGGCTTCTTCTACGAGAATATCGATTTGAGAGCTATGGGCATCAATGGCATTTTCAACAAGTTCTTTCACCACAGAAGCAGGTCGTTCAACGACTTCTCCTGCGGCGATTTGATTGGCCAAGCGTTCGGATAATTCTTGGATCTTCGCCATCGATCAGCACCTTCTTCCTATAATTGTTTTTGCAGTTCGTACAATTTATTCAACGCATCCATTGGCGTCATTTCTAGTAGGTTCAACTGTTTCAATGCAGCAATGATTTGTGTTTCAGCTTCCGTTGCTTCACCAAATAAAGATAGTTGTTGACTCTCTTCATTGACCTGCTGGCTTGGTTGAGTTGTTTGTGTCATTGGATAGTCGCTTTTTTTCGTGACAGATGCTTCAAGTGCCGAGACATGGTGTGTCGTTTCTCCTGATTCTAAAAAGGCTAAGATCGCAGAGGCACGTGACAATAATTCATCTGGTAGACCCGCAATTTTAGCTACATGGATCCCGTAGCTTTTATCTGCTGGACCGTCCATCATCTTGTGCAAAAATACCACATCGCCATCTTTTTCGACTGCACCAACATGGACATTTTTCAATTGCGGCAATTCCGTATCAAGCACTGTCAACTCATGATAGTGCGTAGAAAACAATGTCTTGGCTTTAACGTGTTGATGGATATACTCAATGATAGCTTGTGCTAATGCCATACCATCGTAAGTGGCTGTTCCTCGACCGAGTTCATCAAATAAAATCAAACTGTTCGGTGTCGCATGGCGCAACGCTTGGTTGGCTTCCATCATTTCTACCATAAAAGTACTTTGTCCTGCAATCAAATCATCACTTGCACCGATTCGAGTAAAGATTCGATCAAAAATCGGCAGCACTGCTTTTTGCGCCGGAACAAAACAGCCCATCTGTGCCATCAATACCGTCAATGCCAACTGTCGCATATACGTGCTTTTACCAGACATATTTGGCCCAGTGATCAACAAGATCATTTCTTCTTCCGACATAATCACACTATTTGGAATGTATTCTTGATGTCCTAATACTTTTTCTACCACCGGATGACGTCCTTCTTCGATCACCAATGTTTTTTTGTTTGTTAATTCTGGACGAACATATTGATAACGTTCACTGATCGTTGCAAAACTTTGTAAGACGTCTACAGTACTCAATGATTTTGCTAAGGTTTGCAATGGCTGGATTGCTTTTTTCACTTCTTCTCTAACAGCTAAAAAGAGTTGGTATTCTAGATCTACTGATTTTTCTTCCGCTTCTAGAATCTGTGTTTCTAATTCTTTTAATTCAGGTGTGATAAATCGTTCTGCATTGGCTAAGGTTTGTTTACGTTCATATTTTTCCAGTTCAGCATTCATCAAATTCGCTTTCGTGATTTCAATATAGTAACCAAACACTCGATTAAACCCAACTTTTAAATTTTTGATCCCTGTACTTTGGCGTTCGCGCGCTTCTAATTCTGCTAACCACTGTTTGCCATTTCTCATCGCAGAACGATAGGTGTCTAGCTGTTCATTGAAGCCATCTTTGATGACGTTTCCTTCAGTGATTTGTAAAGGTGCATCCTCTTGGATCGCTTGTTCGATCAGTTCCACTAATGAATCCATTGGCTGCATATCTGTTAATAACTCTGACCATTGTCCTTGATCGATGCCTTCAATCAACCCGCGAATCATCGGTACTTGCTGCAATGATGTTTTTAACTGGATCAAATCTCGACCATTGACGTTACCAAATGCGACACGTCCAGCTAAACGTTCTAAATCATAGACTTTCGTCAACGCACTCTGTAAATCAAGACGTTCAAAATAACTATTGATCAGCGATGCCACCATTTCTTGCCGAGCATTGATTTGATGGGATTGGATCAGCGGACGATCAAGCCATTGTTTTAGCAAACGTCCCCCCATTGCTGTTTTGGTTTCATCTAATAACCACAGAAGCGTGCCATGTTTTTTTCCAGTACGGATCGACTGGCTTAATTCTAAATTGAATTTAGAATAATAATCCATCTTCAAGAAATGATCTGGTTGGTATTCGACCGCTTTTTGGATATGTGCCAAACTTCTTTTTTGGGTGACTGCTAAATAAGTAAGTAACTTTCCAGTCGCTTCCTTTTCTAATTCATCCGTCAACTCACTCGTTAGAAAATTGAATTCTGCATTTTCTTCTACACTTTCTTGTTTTGAGAAGACTAAGCCAAGTCTTGTGCTTAGTTGTTCATATAACGTTTCACTGATCTCTGTTCCTAGAATCAATTCTTTTGTTTGTAACGCGGAAGTTTCGTTCAAGACAGCTTCTTCATCAAGTAAGCGGGCTGTTTTTAATTCACCTGTACTCAAATCAGCATAAGCAAACCCAAAAGCGGAACCTTGATTAACTACTGCCGTCAGAAAGTTGTTGTCTTTGGCTGATAATCCTTTACTATCCATCACTGTTCCAGGAGTCACTAATTGCACGACTTCTCGTTTGACCATGCCTTTGGTCGTCTTTGGATCTTCGACTTGTTCACAAATCGCTACTTTGTATCCTTTTTCGATCAAACTGTCGATATATCCTTGTGCAGAATGATGCGGTACCCCACACATCGGAATTGGATCATCCGCATTACGATTTCGACTAGTTAATGTCAGTTCTAAGATTTGTGCTGCTTTGACAGCATCTTCATAAAATAATTCATAAAAATCTCCGAGACGATAGAACAAAAAAGCATCTTGGTATTGTGCCTTGATGCTTAGATATTGTTCCATCATTGGAGTGTTCTTAGTTTTTTGAGGCATTATGCTCCTCCTCTATATACTCATTGATTTCATTTTGGATCATTTGAGTCAAGTGTTGCAATAACTCATTTGCTTCCATCAATTGACGGCGGTAAGCGATCACTAAAGGATATTCGTCGATAGATTGCGTCAAGACTTCGATCCGTTTGATCGCTTCTTTTTCTGCTTCTTTTTGTCCATAATGCGCATATTGTACGGCATCTTTTTGCGCTTGCTTCAATGCTTCTGTTTGTTGATTCAAGTAACGACTATGTTTCACTTTATGTTCCAATTCCTGATAACGTGTGATCGTTTCATTCTTCTTTAAAAGAGTCGCCAATTGGTCGACTTCTAATTGGATCGTCGTTTTGTCCTGCACATTCCCTCTCGCTTTCTATTCTCTGTAAGGGCGGTCATCGTTGATTTGGATCAATTGGATATCTTTTGCCTGTCCCGTCTGGTCGTCGATGTCCAAGATACAACCACTTAAAAGCCCTCGACCTTGTTCCACCACTTCAAAACGCTTTGGTAAAGCCGTTAAAAATTTTTCAATCACTGGTTCACGGCGCATCCCTAAAATTCCATCATATGGACCCGTCATACCGACATCCGTCAAATACGCCGTTCCTTGTGGCAAGATTCGCGCATCGTTCGTTTGAACGTGCGTGTGTGTACCGACTACAGCAGATACTTTTCCATCTAAAAACCAGCCCATTGCTTGTTTTTCACTCGTCGTTTCTCCATGAAAATCAACAAAAATGATCGGTGTTCTTTTCCGAGCTTCTTCGACTAACTCGGTCATTTTACGAAATGGATCATCTAAATCAACCATAAACGAACGAGCTTGCATATTGATGACCGCCAGTTCCAATTGATTGACTTTGACAAAAACGATTCCTTGCCCAGGCGTTCCTTCTGGAAAATTTGCTGGACGAACCATTTTTTTCGCATCATCGATAAATTCAAAAATATCACGATTGTCCCACGTATGATTCCCCATCGTCACGACATCTACGCCATCTTGCAGAAACTTTTTATAGATTTTCTCTGTGATCCCACGACCTGAAGCCGCATTCTCACCATTCACGATCGTCATTTGTGGACGATATTTTTTCTTCAAGCGAGGGAGATATTCTGTGATCATTTCTCTACCCATCGCACCTACTACATCACCAATAAACAATACCCGCACACGATTTCCTCTTCTCTTCTAACGTATCTTATATTATAAGTGTTTTAGTAAAGAAAGGAAAGAGGTTGTAAAAGAAGCTCTTTTCTAGAATATCAAGAAAGGGTATTTTGAACTAACTAGCATCAGCTTTTTATAACTTTATTTTCTAACTATGTAAATTGATCAAAATTTATTTTTTAATTCTTTTTACTAAGTAAACAATAGACAGGGCTAAACCTATGAAGAACATGAACCAAAACAGCAATTTCAAAACCAAAACGACGTGTACGATGATGTCTCCCATGATATCACCTCCTATTTTAAAGAAGTCGGATAGTACCTATATGATAATATGATGGCCTATCGTTTATGTATCATACAAAAACCATAAGAAGAGAGGGCATTCCATCAGAAAAATCCTGTTGCATGCCCTCTTTTTAACTAAAATTATTGTTGTATGATGTTTATGACCTAAATCAAAGCTAACTCTTTCAATGCCTTCCAAATACCATCTTGATCATTCGTATCTGTCACCATTTTTGCTTCCGCTTGGACTTCTGGTACGGCATTCCCCATTGCCACCCCAATGCCAGACATACGAAGCATTTCGCGATCATTTTGTCCGTCACCAAAACTGATGACGTCTTCTGGCGCAATCCCTACTCGATTGGCTAGGTTCATGATCGTTACCGCTTTGGAACCATCGTGTGGCACCACATCGACACTATTTTCGTGCCAGCGAACAAAACGGATACGATCGTAAGCGCTGAATTGTTGGTCATAAGAGTGATCAAAGAAAGCTAACGCTTGATACACATCCTGTTTTTCAACAAAGTATTCGTCCAATTCTGGTAAGTGTGCACCAAATGAATGCATCGCATCTTCCATCATATCGATACGATTAGATGAAAAGCGTTTGATTGAATCTAAACTAACAAATGCGGTATCAATAGCCTTTTCTTGTGCTTCTTGAATAAATTGGTGTAATTGTTCTTGATCCAGCAAATTTTTATAGACTTGTTCATGATCCAAAAATCCGGCTGCACCGTTACATAGAATATAATTGCTAAATGCTAGATCACGGATAACTTCTTGTGCGTGAAAGCGACTACGCCCTGTAGCAATCGTCACTAAATGTCCATCTTTACGTAGTTTTTCCAAGGCTTCCCTTGTACTATCCAACGCCTGTTTGTTGGAGTCTAACAACGTGCCGTCGATATCAAAAGCAATTAATTTGCGTGTCATTCTATCTCGCCTCTCTATAAATACTTACTTGCTTCTCTCGTTGCAAGCTTGCTTAATTCTTTTGTCAATTGTTCTTTTACCCAAAGTGGATTTGTTTTGCTATAGTCCCGCAACGACCAACCAATAGCCTTTTGAATAAAAAATTCCTTTGTTGAACGATCTGCATCAATCGCTCGTTCGAGTAGAGCGACATCTGTCTGTTCTTTAAACCCTAGTTGCAAGGTGATCGCAATTCGTCTTAACCAAAAGTCTTCTTGACCTTCAAATAATTTGAAAACCGCCTCAACTTCTTGGTGAAGTTTTCCCCACGTGCTGTAGACTTTTTGCCAAGAATCGATACTGTCCCACCATTCCTTCTGTGAGACAAGCTCAAGTAACCATACTAAGTTATCAAAAGAAAGACGTTTGACGTTCTTTTGGACTAAATCGATCGCTAAATACTGATACTCACGTTCTTCCTGCATATAATAATCTTTTACTAATAAAAGTAAGTCTGAAATAGGTATCTTCTGGCTTTCTTTTAAAAGAGCCTTTTGTAGTAACGCTCTTTCTGGCTTAGGAACTCCTGCAAATCGGAAATGATGCTTCATGTAAGCTTCCATCTGCTGAGCTTTTTCTTTATTATTCGGAAAAACAATTGTCTCCAAGGGATGGCCTCCTTCGATTTTTAAAGGAACGAACTAGTCAACATAGGATGATTTTGATTGATTCAACCATGCATAACCTAAACCAATGACTAAACCACCACCAACGTAATTCCCAATCAACGCAAAGGATAGATTGTGGATCACATTACCAACAGTCATCGCATCCATCTGCCCACCTGAAACAAAATAAGCTAATGTAAATGCCGGGAAGTTGGCAATAACGTGTTCATAGCCTAAAAAAGCAAAAATGAAAATAATGAAAACAATCGCTAAGACTTTCCCTGCATCATCTTTCATTCGCATACTAATCAATACCGCTGTATTTACTACAATGTTGGCAAACATTGCCTCCACCAAAATAGTTGTTGTCGGTTTCGTCAATTTGACTGCAATCGACTCTAACATATAATTATCCATGGGCAGATCTTGGAATGGTGTTGTCAAGGAAATTAAAAAGCCAAATAATACCCCACCAATCAAGTTAAATAAAATACAAGTAAACAGAATTTTTGCAGCTAGACCTAATTTTAACCGCTTACGTTGGACCCCGACCGACATATAAAGCATATTTGAGGTACCAAGTTCAGCATTCATGTATAAAATCATGACTAACGACCAACTAAACATAAACGCATAAAGTATCTTTCCAAATCCATGAGCAATATGCTCACCTTTGATCGCAATCGAAAAAGCAACAGCAGTTCCAAGTGTCAAGAACAAACTGGCTAATAAAGCACGCACGGCATACCGGGCGTAACTATTTCCGATCAAATCAACTTTCTTTTCGATTGATGCCTCAATCTTTTCAAACAACGGTGATACTGGGTTCATCTCTTTTCTCCTTTAAGATTTGTTCAATTATTTTCATGCTTTTGGCATATACCCTCTTATTCTATAGACAGAACTGGGGTTTGTAAAGCTTTTTTGCTACTTATTCTCTTGACATTGATAGGTCATATCGCTTATACTGTAATTCGTGTAAAATAATGCAGCAGAAAAATAATAACTCGTCCCTAGTTTGTTGCCCCGCTTCGGGTTCAATTGTGTAACCGCGGCTGCAAAGGTGAAGATTGAAGAACAAACTATACGATTATGAATTTTTTAACGGATTATTTTACTCCAAAAAATATAGTTATCTATTGGAGGAAATTTTAATGTCTCGTTATACAGGACCATCATGGAAAATTTCTCGTCGCCTAGGTATTTCACTATCTGGCACAGGAAAAGAATTAGCACGTCGCCCTTACGCTCCTGGTCAACATGGACCAAACAGCCGTGGCAAACAATCAGAATACGGTATGCAATTAACTGAAAAACAAAAATTACGTCATATGTACGGTATGAACGAACGTCAATTCCGTAACTTGTTCGTTAAAGCAAGCAAAATCAAAGAAGGTAAACACGGGGTTAACTTCATGATCTTACTAGAACAACGTTTAGACAATGTTGTTTATCGTTTAGGTCTTGCAACTACTCGTCGTCAAGCACGTCAATTAGTTAACCATGGTCATATCATGGTTGATGGCAAACGTGTTGATATCCCTTCATACCACGTTGCAGTTGGTCAAGTGATTTCAGTTCGTGAAAAATCACAAAACATCTCAACTGTAAAAGAAGCAGTTGAAGCAACTGTTGGACGTCCAGCATTCGTAAGCTTTGACGCTGAAAAATTAGAAGGTTCATTGACTCGTTTACCAGAACGTGACGAATTGTACCCAGAAATCGACGAAGCACTTGTCGTTGAATACTACAACCAAAGCCTATAATTCAAAAAACTTTGGTACAAAAAAACCGGCTATCTTTTGGATAGCTGGTTTTTTTTTAGGTTGCGAAAGAAGCGCTCAACACTAAGGCATAAGCCAGAAAAATCGAAAATGGCTGTTTCATTTTTGATTTTTCTGGCTTATGTCCGAAGTGTTGCTTTTTGAACACCGTTTATCAAGGTTGCAAAAAATCCGATTAGCTCCAAGTAATAAGAAATAATGTCCCCGTGTCTTTTCTTCGCTCGGACACACATAAAAAGATAGACCTCAAAACAACGTACGTATTTCGTTGAGTCGAGTGCTATCTTTTTATGTTGGCTTTAGCAGGTTCAGGTGCATCCATGACTCGAACAATAGCAAGAGAAATCAATTTGTATTCGCTACTTGGGTGATAAAACAGCGAAGTTTTTGATGTTCTCAATTGTTCTCTGAAGATACAGCTTTTAACTGCCACTTCCCACTTGATTTAGACGAGGAAAAGAACATGTCCTCTACAGTGTGATGCTTCAAATTTCATAAACTGTCTCGCATCATTGTTTTTCCAATGAAATGTCTCCTTTAAGCAAGCAACTGCTTAATTTCTTCCTTTATCAATGGTGGATAGACATGTTAACTTATCACTTTCACAGTTGCTGATTATTGGCACATTCATTCGTCAGACAGCTTTTTGTTACCCATGGCAAATCGATGAATGTTCACTGGCCGTTTCAACCAACAAACCAGTTCATTGACTAGGTTGAGCACCTATCTGTAGAAAGATCATGAATGATCATCCTCATTTTTCTATGTGCCAAAATATAGTTAATTATGTTATATAAAAATTATATCACGTATCAAAACACTTGCTATTCATACTTTTTCTCACATTTGGAAATATTTTTGTACTCTTACTTCTTATGTGCTTTTTCAAAATATATCATAAAGAGACTTTACATTTATTTTCTCTTCCTCTATAATTTCGTTAACTACAAAAATAAATAAGGTTAACTAAAGGAGAACGGATGACAAAATCATTAAAAGAACTTATACTCGTTGCCGAATTTGCTGCAATCATTGCAGTTCTCTCACAATTTGTTATTCCATTAGGATTGATTCCACTTACTGGTCAGACTTTTGCGATTGGCTTGACCGCCACGTTTCTTGGGAAACGTGCTGGTACTCTCGCAGTTTGTATGTACCTCTTATTAGGCTTGATCGGACTTCCCGTCTTTTCTGGCATGACTGGGGGAATGGGCATCTTATTCGGACCATCTGGTGGCTACCTTTTTGGTTTTATTCTTCAGTCTTTCGTAATTGGTTGGTGGATTGAGAAGACTAATTCTCGCTTTTTCCATGCTTGGTGTGCCAATCTATTTGGCTCTCTTCTTGCTTTATCTATAGGAACTCTTTGGTTATCGTTTAGTAGTCATTTGTCTATTCAAACTGCTCTATTGAGTGGGTTCTTCCCCTTCTTGTTACCAGAGTTGCTCAAAAGTACGGGAGCAGCTTATGTTGGCACTACTTTAAGAAAAAGATTACGATTCAACATTCAAAAATTAGTTTAAAAAATTAATAGGATAAAAAAGAAAAACTTTAAAAATAAGCGATATCCGCTAAATAGAGCAACTATTTTTTGGCGGATATCGCTTATTCTCATAGCCAGACACTTCTATAATCATCCAGTTATACCATTTCATTTTTCACTATCAGCTTATTATTCGTCGTATAGATGAAGGACAGAAAGAAAACAAAGGCTTGCAGTGGGAAGATCACCATTCGCTCCGTCAACCCTAAAATATTCCATCCTTGTGCCATTCCAATTGGATTCAATGCGCCAAAAAAAGTGATCAATATGGCGGTAGCAATACATATTTTTCCTAACGTACGTAGTTTTTCTTGTTTAAGATAACCAAATCCAATAAGGAATAAAGACGATATAGTAGTAAATACGACAATGATCGTCACAACAATATGCATCGTATTTTGGAAATTCATATCCGCCTTATCGCCTGTCAATGGAAATAGTTTATAGCCTACCAGTGTAGTGCTTGCCATCACAAGAAAAATCAGATAACCGATCCGAGTCATCCCATGATACTTTTCAAAGGCGTTCACGACCATTCCAATGACAAACAGTAAAAAGCCTATACCATAGATAAGCAGGATCATATTCAATAAATTCGCATTTGGCGCACCAACGGCGGTTAAAGAACTGATGTCTGTCGTGATTGGATCATATGATTCCCAAAGGTATTGCCCAAGAAACACATGTACAAAATAAGCAACTACACTAACCATTCCAAGAGGCATCAACCAATCGATCACTTTCATACGTTTCCCCCACTTATTCTTCTTTCAGCTATTTAAGCAACCATCCACCATCGATTGGAACGATTGCTCCATGGATATAACTCGCTTGAGGCGTCGCAAGAAATAACGTCAATTCTGCCACTTCTTCCGGCTGTGCCCAACGCTTAACAGGCGTTTCTTCTGCGACCCATCTGGCCATCTCTCCGTCACCTGCAAAATCAGCTGCATTCATCGGTGTTTGGATGGCGCCTGGTGCGATGGCTTTTACACGTATCCCTTGCGCAGCATAATCAAGGGCTAACTGCTTTGTGAACCCAATAATGGCATGTTTGGCACTCGTATACGCGATCCCACCACCGCCAGCCACCATACCTGCAATGGAGGCCATATTGATGATCGTTCCCGTTTGCTTTTCGAGCATATCAGGCAACACTTGTTTTGTTAATCGAAAGAGACTTCTTACGTTGACCTCATAGATCCGATCCCAAAGTGTTTCGTCTGTGTCTAATAAAGGCTTGTAGCCATCAAGAATCCCTGCGGTATTCAATAAGATTGAAATATCGCCGACTTTTTCATGACACGTAGTGACCGCTTGTTCAATCACTTCTTTTTGTGAAATATCACCGATAAATGAGATAAAATGCGTAGGATATTTTATGGCTAGTTCTTCCATCTTACCTAATTTCAAATCCACACCAAATACTTTCGCTCCTTGATTTAAAAAAGCTTCTGCTTGTGCAGCACCGATTCCTTGAGCGGCACCTGTCACAAAGACGACTTGACTCGCTAAGTCCGGATAATGATTCGTCATTCAACGATCATCCAATCTTCTGCTAGAATATCGCAAACGGTTGGCGCAAAGCTAGAAAATCCTTCGTCGCTCGTTTTGATCAGAAAATAAGGCGTTACTGGACAACCATCAAATTCATCATCGGATACTAGAACAACATATAATTCAAATCCACTCCAACCTTTTCTAATAACCTTTGCACCTGTTTTTAACTGTGGCAATACTTCTTCAAATGTCATGATTTTTTCTCTCTTTCTTTATTTGGATTTCTTTGATTTTATCAAATAAACGGATATAATCCGAGAGTTCAAGTTCATCTGTGACGATGAAATAGTCTAGATCCGCCCAAGGTTTGCGATGGATCTTGCTTGTGGATAGTAATAGATCGACCTCTCTTCCTCGATAATCCGCTGGTAAAAAGTACAACTGATACTCCTCTCTGAAAAAGTGCCTTAGGTTTTCTTTTAGTAATTCTTCTTCAAAAAGAGGAAAGTCCGTCATCAGTAAAATAGTGACTTTTGGTAATTGTCGATCAAAAACACGCATCGTTTTTAACACGGTTAGATACCTTCGCATCAAGAAAGTCGCATTCTCATAGACCCACTCGTCTGCACGTTGTGTTGCACGATTGAAAAAATTCAGCAACCATTGTTTCAATGACTCATTTTCACTAACGAAGTGTCTAGAAAAATTGCTACCTTCCCCATCAACCATTTCCTTCGCATGAGGAAACAAGTACGCGAACAGATGACTACTTAGCAAATAGTTCTCTGCTTCTTTGGTGAATGATTCCTCGGTCAACTGCTTTTCTTCGCAGTATGCTGCTAACGCATTCTTCATTTCTAATAGAGCTATAAAAGGAGCGGTTTGTTGTTTTCGGTGAAAAGCAAAAATCTGCTTACGGATTCCTGACGATTGATAGTATTCTTCTCTGGTCATCAGCACTAGAAATAGTGCACCTAATTCTTCTTTCCCTTGGAAATAGTTTGGAAAAAAAGGCGCCATCCACTGACTGAATGCTTCAAAGAGTGGATTTTTTTCAATCAACTGTCGTTTTTTATTATTTAAAACCACGAAATGTTTTTGTGATTTACGTAAGAAAAATGCACCTAACATATACTCTAATCGCCGTTTCTTGATCTCATTCAACCGAACATCAAAAAACTGTAAAATCTGGTCAGCAATTTGTTTGACGTCCTGTTGTGGAATAGTTTCGAAGGGCCAAACTTTACCACGAAATAACTGCCAAAAAGTCATATGTAGGTATAATCGAATGATTTCTTCTTCCCCACACGCAATATAGCTTCCTCTTTTGAGTTGGATACCATACCTCGAAAATTGTTCTTTCCAATCATTGATTTTCCGATGAGCAGTTGACTCACTAATATAATGCTTTTGTGAGAATTGATAGAGCGTATGAAATTCTTCAAAAAAAATGTCGTGCAATAGCTGGTATTTAAGCGTACTTTGCACGAGGTAAATCAAAAAGCGTTCACGTTCAATAGGATCCAGAGAATCATAGAAATGATAACCCGATCGATGATTCTTCGTAAATAAAGATTGCTCTTTTCCACTGAATAATTGATAATTTTTGATCAATTCAGCTAAATATCTGGTTACACTTCGTGCGTCTAGTTGAACCTTTTGTGCAAGTTGTGCCGCTGTGTGCCCTACCTGATCCTCAAAGCTTTCGAGTAAGAGCACCTTGTAATATAAGTCTTTGTCAAAACGTTTTAAGTACTCAGAAGACAAATACAACGACTTCACCCCTTATCGCGCGACTATTTTCCTCATTGTAGCATATAATCCTTATTGAAACACCAAAACAGACAAGCTAAGGAGGCATTCAATTACAGTAATCCCCTTCTTTTTGTAGACGATTCACTCATCGTGCATAGTGCGATTATTCGTTCCATTTCAGTTTCATTTTTTCTGAAATTTTCAAAAAATGTTTGTTGATAGCAACAATATTTGATAAAATTCACTATTTATTTTTGATATATTTATAGTTAGGGTTGGTGTTTTGTGTCATAGGGTTTTATCAATGTGTCGACTGTTGCTCGGATTTCTTTCTATAAAGAAGTCGTTTTTTATTTTGCACTTATCACGACAACAGAAGTACACCTCTTACGGAACACTTCACCCGCTGTGTTGTTGTTTCTTTTTTATATTTCAATAAATCAATGGAGGGTATTATGGATTATTCACTTATGACCCGTCTAGCGGCGGAACTACTTGGTACAGCATTATTGATCGTTTTAGGTAATGGTGCTGTCGCAAACGTAGATTTAAAAGGAACAAAAGGATATGGCAGTGACTGGATGCTGATTGCTGTTGGTTATGGTTTTGGTGTGATGATGCCAGCAATGATTTTTGGTGGCATTAGCGGAAATCATATCAATCCGGCATTTACGATCGCTTTAGCCTCTAATGGTTTATTCCCTTGGGCAGAAGTCGTGCCTTATATCGTTGCACAATTACTTGGAGCAGCTCTTGGACAATTGATCGTGGTCGCTTGTTATAAACCTTACTATGATCAAACTGAAGATGTAAACCATGTCTTAGGAACTTTCTCAACTATCAACAGTGTTGGTTCTAAATTCAATGGTTTCGTCAACGAATTCTTCGGTTCATTCGTTTTATTCTTTGGCGCGTTAGGTATCACAAAAGCACCTTTCTTCCAAGATAACTTAGGAACAGCTCACTTAGCTCTTGGTTTCTTAGTTTGGACATTGGTCGCTTCACTAGGTGGTCCTACAGGCCCTGGATTGAACCCAGCACGTGACTTTGCACCTCGTTTGGTTCATGCGTTGTTACCATTGAAACATAAAGGTTCTTCACAATGGGATTACGCTTGGGTTCCAGTTGTTGCACCAATTTGTGCCGGTGTTGTAGCAGTATTTGTCTACAAAGCATTATTTATGGCATAAAATTAATGAGTACTATAAAAACGGAAATCTTTGGAAGCAATTCCTTAGATTTCCGTTTTTTATTGATTTCAAAGCTAAAATCATCCTCTGATTGGCTTAACATCCTTTAAATCATCTTGATGCCAGTTTCTTTGTTTATCGGATATCTTCAATACTTGTTTTTAATCAAGGACAGGTGGCACCTTAGCCAATCGGCATCACTCATACTTTACTTTTTGGCTTGGTACTCTTCGTGATTGGCATGATAAGTTTTATCTTTATCAAAAATAAGAATAAAATCTCGGTTAGATAAATCAATACAAAAAACCGAAGTGTATAACCATTCGCTTCGGAGCAGTTTCTACTATAGAGTAACAAAGAATATTCTTATCGTATATCCCCCTAAATAAGGGTAGGATAGGGTCGTAGTTTGTACATCAAAGAGAGAATTTAATCATTATGGACACAAGTAAGACAAAAAAACGATTAAGAATCCATTTAGACAAGTGAATTGAAAAAAGAAGTTGGCAGCTTATTATCTGATGTAACGCTAGATTACACGATCGATGAAGTAAAACCAAAAAATATATGAAAAACCACCAAGTGTCATCTAAATCGATACTTGGTGGTCTTCAAATTTTCAGTAAGCAATCACTGTTACTGCTTGTTCAAACTCTTTTTTTAAATGTTGTAACTGGTATTCTTTAAATTCTGGACGATGCGTTCGTAATAATACGCGTAATTTCATTGGATTGTAACGATCAATCAATTGATATTTATCGATAAAATCTCGTGTCAATTGCCATTCGTAATAATAGCCAAACGGCCGACAACTATACGTCGTTCCTTGGAGTACTTTATCCTCAAACCGTCGATGCGTATGCCCAAAGACAACTTGTTGAAGATTATCGTATTGATCGAGTAGTTTTCCAAATGAAGCTGAACCTAAGAACGCATTGAGTTGGTTCCAACGTTCATAAGGCGCGTTTTGGTAAACAATGAATTCTTGTTTTGGGACAAAATGTGTTGATAAGATCACATTCATTTTCTTTTTGTGTAGCGTATTCAATAATGATCGTGTTGCTTCTACTACTCGATCATTCACTTCTAGATCCGTTCCATCTCGCTCAATCAAGCGGTCATACCAGTACAAACGCTTCATCCGAACGATTTTCTTCACGTCTTTTTCTTCTGAGAATTGGTAATCATACCAACCGTTGATGCCTAATAACACGGTTTTCTCATTTAATGGAATATAGCGCTCATTCAAAAAATGGACGTCTGGAAAATGACTGATCATTGCTTCGCCAGTAACATCGGCTAACTCATGATTGCCAAAATGGAAAGTCGTTGGTAGTCGCTCTGCAAAAAATTCAGCGACTGCGACACAACGATCGACTTTATTGGCGGTATCCCCAGCCAAATGAAGCCGAGTAATCTTTTTTTGTTGTAAGACTTCCCATAAGAGCATTAATTCAACTTCGCCAAATTGATTGATATCCACATGTAAGTCACTGATGATCGCTAAATTTCCCATTCTTTTTCCTTCTAAATCTTAGATAGTTGATGTGACGATTTGGAGGTTATTTTTGATGATTCCTCCTGGTCCTTTCAGTTGCAGACTCTTGTAAGTTGGTTCTACTGCTAACGTCGTCGGATTATCCAAATAAACGAGTGCGCTTTTCTTGATTTTGATTGGTCCCATTTGGGTATCGACTACTTCAGAATATAAGCTTAGATCTGCCGATGTTTCTTTTTCTACAATAATCAGACGAAAAGAAGTATCGATTTGGCAAGTGATCCGGCTATTCGCAAATGGTCCATCTCCGTCTTCTACATCTAGCAATAATTGTTCATTGTCATTCACTTTTCCACGAAGCAGTTCTTCCGCTTCTTTTGATACGATAAATTCCATCTTAATCACCTCAATTTTAGCTTAATGATTTTTGTACGAAGTTGCAACTAACTTGTTTTTGGGTGACCTTCCAACCAAGCTTTTTTGGTAATTCCTTTAAGAACGATTGAAATAATTTCTCCTTTTTCTCGTTTTGCCTCAGGAATCACAGCTTCTTCTCTCATTCCTAACTTGTCCATCACTCGTCCCGATTTACTATTTTTCGTATTATGATAAGCAAAGATCCTTACGAGATCCATTTTTTCAAAGCCCAATTTCAGAAGCGCTTTTCCAGCTTCCGGCATGATTCCTTTTCCCCAATACTTTTTATTTAAAGCGTAACCTAATTCAGCCGTATCATCGCCTTCTTGTATCCGCAAATCGATCGTACCAATCATCTTGCGGTTTTCTTTCCATTCAATAGCATATTTTCCAAGCGGTGATGCCATAAAAAAATTCGCAACACTGATTTTTGTATCTTCGATCGACTGATGTCGAGGGAAAACAAAGCGGGTCGTTTCTACATCATGGGCATATTCAAATATATCTTCTACGTCTTCCAATGTGATTGGTCTTAAAATCAGACGTTCCGTTTCTATGACACGATTTTCTGCAAACACTAAGTTTCGATTGATCAATAATTCCATGTGCATCCCCTACCTTTTTCTTTAGTTTAAATTACTGTATCGAAATTCACGGAAAGAAGCAAGACAAAACTTAATATCTCCTTAAAATAACAGATTAACTATAGATAAGCGAAAAAACTTAAACAATTGCTGAAAAAGAATAATTATTTGTTCACGATTTATTAACAAATTTTAGCTATTGTTATCTTAACAACTAAACAAGCGCTGGAGGTCTTACTTATGACAGAGTATATAAAAAGCATTTACTTTATTGAAGAAACACAGAACATTGAAGGATCTTATATTGAAGTCAAAACACTATTTGTTGATGAAGACAAAGAAAAAGCATTGTCGATCTATCACAAATTAGCAAAGAAAAAACCAAACTACTTCGGATTGATTTTAAGTGAGTACAAAATCAAAGCGGAAGATAGTTATTTTTATCAACTTTTGAAACGTTGGTCAAAACTGCCAGCTGACTTTTATCGTCAAGTCAAGATCGTCAATTATCAAGCATTAGCCGAAACACATGCTTGATTCTATGCTTTAAGCTTTCTCTAAGGTTCGCCTTGTATCCTTTAATCAAATCAAAGGAGGCGATCTTATGTTCCGACAATGGCTTGCTCACTTTTTCCATGATACAACCCCACGAATCGATCCTTATGAAGTCGATAATGAATTTACCCTTACACTAGATTTTCCTAACGATCAAACAATCACCCATTGAATCAGAGGTTGTGATAGAAGTGCCTAGCTCCGAGAAATAAGCCGAGAAACCCGAAAATTGTTTTTCAAATTTTGGGTTTCTCGGCTTATTTTTGAAGGTGCTACTTCTGGAACACCGTTTATTCAGTTGTAGGATGCAAGATGACTGATGTACCAGGCTCATTTTCTTAGTTATTCATTGAAAAATTATTTTAGCGCTTGATTGACATCTTCAATCATCAAGTTCATTGATTCAAGTCCACCACCACTCAAATACCATACATCTGGTTGCAATGAAATTACTTGATCATTTTTACCGGCATCTGTTTGTGCCACTAATTCATTGGCAGCTACGTTATCGTTGCTTGTATCTCCACCAATTGCTTTGGTACGATCAATCACAAATAAAATCCCTGGGTTCTTCTCTAAAACATATTCATAAGAAACACTTTGTCCATGTGTAGACGCCTCGATTTGATCATCGGCTTGTTTAAAGCCAAATAAATCATGAACGAGTCCGAAACGTGAACCTGAACCATATGCTGAAAGTTGCCCTTCATTCACTAAAGTAACTAAAGCTGTTTGATCAAGCGCGCTGGCTTTCTCTTTCACTTCATCGATTTGTTTCGTTAAATCTGTTAATTTTTCTTCTGCTTCTTTTTCTTTATCAAAAATCTTTGCCAATGTTGTCACATTTTCTTGCATCGATTCCCATGGCTTTTCTGCATCCATTGCTAAATATAGTGTTGGGGCAATTTGGCTCAACTGTTCCTGATAATCACTTTGACGACCGGAAATAATAATCAAATCTGGTTGCATCTCATTGATTTTTTCCAAATCTGGTTCTTTGATTCCTCCAGCAGATTCAACTTCTTGATATTTTTCTAAGTAAGCAGGTAAATTTTTAGTTGCCGCTCCTATGACTTTGTCTCCAACACCTAATGCATCAAGCGTATCTAATGATCCATTGTCGAACACTACAACTTTCTCAGGGTTTTGTTGCACTTCTACAGACTCACCATTGCTATCTTTGACTGTCAACATTGTATCCGTTGCGACAGTACTTGATGCTGTTGTTTCACTCGTTTGTGCTTCGTTATTTCCACATGCTGCTAATCCTAATGATGCTATGACTAAAAATCCTAAAACTATTTTCTTCATTTTGACGCTCCTTCGTAGTTTTTAGAAATAAAGACAAAATCTGCGTCCTTCGATTTCACAGATTCGAATGTCCATTTCGTATAATTGATCTAGTACTTCTTTTTTAATAATATCGTTCGTTTTGCCTTGTCTAAATAACTTCCCTTGTTTCATTGCGACGATTTCATCTGCGTAACTCGCTGCAAAGTTGATATCGTGTAACACAATGATGATCGTTTTTCCTAATTCTTGTACAAGGCGCTTTAAAATTTGCATGATTTGTACCGCAAAATTCATATCGAGATTATTGAGTGGTTCATCCAGCAAAATGTAATCAGTATCTTGCGCAAGAATCATCGCAATATACGCTCGTTGCAACTGACCCCCAGAAAGCGTGTCGATCGTTTGGTCCTTCAGTTCTTCCAACCCTAGATGCTGGAGTGATTCTTCGATGATCTGATGGTCTTTCGTTGTCAGCTTTCCTTTCGAATAAGGAAAACGCCCGAACGATACAAGCTCCTCGACTGTGATTTTCATACTGATCTCATTAGATTGTTTCAAAATAGCTAGTTTTTTTGCCATCTCTTTGGACTTCCAAGCTTTTACTTCATTGTGATCCAAGTAGATCTCACCTGCATCTTTAGGAATCAAACGACTGATCATAGAAAGAACGGTTGACTTTCCTGCGCCGTTTGGACCGATGAAGGCTGTCAATTGTTGATCCGAGATTTCCAATTGCAAGGCCTCGACGACCGTTTTTCCTTGGTAAGACTTCTCGACACTATTCAAATTGATCATCCCAGTTCCTTCCTTTCTCGAATCAATTTTGTAATAAAGTAAATACCCCCTGTGAACTCTACAACCACACTGACCGTCGTGTTCCACCCAAACACTTGCTCAACGATCAATTGTCCCCCAGTCAAAAACAAGAAAGCAATCAAAAAACTTCCTAGTAGCAAAACACCATGACGATACGTTGCAAACAAACGATAGCTGACGTTTGCGACAATAAATCCAAGAAAGGTGATTGGTCCCACCAAAGCAGTGGCTGTTCCTGTCAACAAGCTGACACAACAAAGAATAGAAAATTGAAAACGCTCTGTCTCAATCCCAAGGTTCGTTGCTTGATCCTTCCCTAGATGAAAGACATCCAGAAAATGTTTTTTATAAAAAAGGAACACCCAACAACAGCCAATCAACAATGCAGCAGGTAGGAGGTAGGCAGTCTGGACATTACCGAAACTAGCAAATAACTTCCCTTGCAACAAATCATATTCATTCGGGTCCATCACCACTTGTAAAAACGTACTGATACTATTGAAAAGTGTCCCTAAAATCATCCCCGTCATCAATAATAAGAATAAGTTAGGGGCTTCTTTTCGTAATAAAAAGAAAAACAATAACTGGCTTAAGCCAACCATCAATGCCACGTTGACTAAGAAAAAGGCTGTGCCTGTTTGCTGAAGCATCGTCACCCCACCAATCAAGAAAAAGAGGAGGGTTTGAACAAGTACATAGAGGGAATCGAGTCCTAACACAGAAGGTGTCAAAAATTGATTTTGGGTAATCGTTTGGAAACTAACGGTCGCACTGCTTGTCGCGAGTGCCACTAAAATGAACGCCATGATTTTTTTGCTTCGTAAGGCCCATGCAAAAGCCCAATTACCATACGTGTTGATAGTCAAATAGCCGATCGTCACGCCAATCACGAGTAGAGACAAAATAAAAAATAGACCAGTGATCTTTTTACCCATGTTTGCGCCCCCTTACTAACAAGTAAAGGAAAATCAAACCACCGATGATCCCTACGATGACGCTGACTGGGATTTCATAAGGAAAAATCACAAGACGAGCGATCATGTCACAGATAAGCAAAAAGATACTACCAAAAATGGCGGTAATTCCTAACGTTTTATGTACCTGATCCCCATAGAGCTTTGCTGTGATATTTGGAATGATCACTCCCAAGAAAGGAATCGTCCCAACCATGATCAAAGTGATCGCACTGGCTAAAGAAACAAGGCCAATCCCTAGTAGTTGCATGTTGCGATAATTCATCCCTAAATTCACTGCGAACGATTCACCTAAGCCTACGATCGTAAATTGATAGGCAAAAAAAGATAAGATAAGTAATAAAGGAATCGTTACATACAATAATTCATAATTTCCCCGCATGACTGTTGCAAAATTTCCTTGTAGCCATGAAGACATATTTTGTACTAACTGAAACTGATAGGCGAAAAATGTTGCAGCAGAGCCGATAATATTTCCTAGCATCACGCCGATCAATGGTAACATCAGCTGATTTTTTTGTGGAAAAAATCGTGCAAAAGATAAAAATAAGAGCGTACCTGCAAACGCAAATAAAAATGCAGTTGCTGAACGAATCCACAAAGAAGCATTCGGTAAAAAGAGCATCACCACTAAGATACCCAATCTCGCACTATCCATCGTGCCAGCTGTCGTTGGTGAAACAAATTTATTTTGAGTCAGATGTTGCATGATCAACCCACAAATACTACTCGTTGCCCCTACCAGTACTAAACAGATCGTTCGCGGAAAACGTGTCGCCAACAACAATTGCATACTCTGTCCTTCAAATCGGATAATCTCCATGAATTCCACTCGAGACACGCCAATAAATAGCGAACATATACTTAAAATAACTAACAAAACCATCAAGCGACCCACGCGCATTTCCCTTTACCTCGCTAACTGAGAATGATTCTCATTCTTATTCTAAGTGAAGCATTGAACAAAAGCAACCGTTTTTTAATGAAATAAGAGCAATCCCTATAAATTTTAGAATACGTGTACGATACAAAAATAAAATTCATTTTTGTTTCTGACCTTAAAAATGTGGGAAGCTATTTCTCAATTTCTGCCTTAATGCTTGGAGCTAAACGACTTTCTCACAACCTGGCTACACGGTGATCCAAAAGCTAACCTTCAACACCAAGCTAGAAAATGACAAAATATGAAAAACTATTTTTCAATTTTCTAGCTTACTGATCAGGTCAAAATGCTTCTGTCACAACCTCTATGTTATAATGACTTAAAACAACAAAGGAGGAAATTGGATGGCATCAGATGAATTGAAAAATCATTTGGACAAAGGAATGTATGGCACGCCCTTGGTCAACCCAGAAGAACAGCATAAATACCTAGGTACCTTTCGTGAACGTTGCTACCTCAGTATGACCGTTGCTGAAATGAATGAGCCGACAAATAAAGAAAAGTTCCTACAAGAACTAGAGAAACGACCAGAAGCATTTATTCTGATAAACGGGACCTTACCCCTGGATATCCAGAATCAATACATCCAATTGGCAACGAAAAATCAAACGAAATTCACGGTTGTAAACGATCATGTTTCTGAAGATCCGCAAAGTATTGGTCTACTGATTGCGGCCAAAGAAGCGGTGAATGAGCCCGTTATTGACGTAGAAGAAAAATATCCAACGAAACAAGAAGAAGAACAACCAAAGAAAAAAAGCTTTTGGGACCGATTATTCAAATAATTTCTAAAAGTTCACTCGATTCTTTGAGTTTCTAATCAAAATTTGTCAGCGTTCGTATGTACCTGTGGCAAAACAAAAAATCATTCACAAACTAGATAAATCTAGTGATGTGGATGATTTTTTTGTCCTACAGGTTCATGATTTATTTAGTCTCTTCTTGTCTGTTGATCACTTCAGGATACAACAGCTCTAAGACATTCATTGTCAGTCTTCTGCCTTGGCCAGCAAATGGGTAAACGTGCATGTGCATCGCTGGATTGAAGTTTGCTTCAATGATGCCATAGGCTTGGTCATCTGTTTGAGGATCGATATCTTTATCAGGAATGATCAAATCGATGCCGCTGATTTTCGCTCCTAGGGCTTCCACTGCTTGTTGGGCAATTTGTTTATACGCGTCTGAAAATTCATCTGTTACGTCGATTGAATCGCCACCTGTACTGATATTGGAATTTTCGCGTAAATACACGATTTGATCTTTTTCAGGTACAGAATGGATGGTTAGTCCTTGCTCTTTTAACATCAACTGCTCAAGTTCACCTAACTGGATCAATTCCAATGGTGCACGATGGTGACTGCCTCTTAATGGATCTAGGTTTTTTTCAGCGACAAGTTCTTCCACCGTCCGTTTTCCGTCACCCACAACATTGGCAGGAACACGAAGTAAGATCGCTTTTACTTGCCCATCGATCACAAAGAAGCGATATTCTGTTCCAGGCATGAATGCTTCAACCAGTATAGAAGTATCTTCACGAAAAGCGATTGCTAAACCAGCCTGGTAATCTTCTAAAGATGCTCCTTCTTTGAAGATCGTGATCCCTAACCCATAATTTGTCGATTTAGGTTTAATAACAAAGGCTTGTTCTGCAAATCGTGGATAAGCGTTCAAAGCCTCTTCGATTGAAGTAAATTCGGCTCCTTCAGGTACACGGAATCCGGCCTCTTTTAGCACTTTTTTAGTGACTGTTTTATTTTCCATGATCAATGGCACAATGTAGCTGTCTTTACTTGTCATATTGGCATTTTTCACATATTCGATATGCTCTTGATGCTGTAGACGTAAAAATTGATCTGATTCATCTATGACCTTTACTTCGATGCCCTTTTGGATCGCATCAAACATCAGAATCTGTGTCGACAGCTCCATGTCACGAAATCCCGCTAATTGATACGAACGTTCATGACTTTCTTCTTCATACTGTTTTCCTAAAGTATAAGCAAAGTCATGCTGGCTTGTTTGTTGTGCTTGCTGATAAATCTTGCCTGCCAATGTTTCACGTGGTTCATCCAATTGTGCGATCATGTCATCGATCAATGGTAGGCGTTCGGATTGTCCTAAAGCTACAAGCATCTCTTTCATGCCTTGAAGAAGCAGCATTCCTTCATCATAAAAAGCAGTTTGATCCATAGGGTTCTCTAACGACACGTGTTCATTTCGCTGCTCGCCTTCTTCGACCCATGCATCGACTGCTACGTCATGTTCCATCCATAGCATATACATTAAGAACGATTGTAAAAACTGAACTTGTGCTTGACTGATCCCTACACGTGCGTAAGGATTTAAATCAATATTTCTCAGTTCAATATAGCGAATACCTGATTTTGCTAAATCAGCTACACGTTTTCCACCACGAAAACGGATCGGTGCATAGAATTCTTTTTCTTCGGATAACTTACCTTCTTCCACCATTTTTTCAATATCGGTTAAATATTGTTGCATTGACGCATAGGATACTTTGACATTCGGATGGTTCGTATAACCATAGGAACTATTACGAATACTGCGTACCGGTTCTGCTGGTGCTGGCTTGCCGACAAAATAGTGGTCTTCACTTAGAGGTGACGCCCCAAACAAATAAGTGATCAACCAACGATAACGTAAGAAGTTCTGTGCTGTTTTAAAATATAATTCTGTTTTAAATGCTGCAAAGTCGGTAAACTCTGTTTGTTGTACAAACAAGGATTGTAAAAGATCATCACCAAACTCAAAGTTGAAATGGATGCCGCTGACCATTTGCTTGCGTTTGCCATATTCCTTTGCTAAATAACGACGATACAAGACATCTTCAAAATTAGAAAGCTTCGCAATCATGATCTCTTCGTCTTTTTCAGGTAAAGCCGGAGGCATACTTAAAGGCCAGATCATTTCATCATCTGCCATTGAGCGTGAAGCAACGTCGTAGATTGCTTCCAAGTATTTAAAAAGTTCGTTGATAGAATCCGTGACCGGAGTAATCAATTCGACTTGAGTTTCACTAAAATCTGTCTGGATGTATGGATGATACGTACGATCCCCAAAAATCTCAGGATGATCGGTTGTTGCCAACTTTCCAGAGAAGTTCACACGTTGCCCTTCACGTTCAACCCCAAAACGGGCTTGACTAATGAATGGTAGTGAACGAGGATGCAGTAATAATTCTTTATAGTTCATGGTTAAATGTCCTCCAATTCATATGTTTCATTATAGTAAAAACCGCCAAGAAAAAGAATGAAATTGTTTGAAAATGAGAAAAAAGGGGTGTTTTTTTAAAAAAACAGCTGATATTGTAGGAAAATGACTCCAAACTGAACAACAAGATGGCACATAGCCAGATAGGACAGTCAAAAAAATCGCTGGTTCATTTTTGGTTTATATTCGAAATATTGTTCCTTGAATATCGCTAGTCCATTGGAAGGAGAAAAAAGAGCCTGAAACAAACGGAACCTCTTCAAAAATAAAGGGAAAACCACGGAAATTTAAAGAACGATTCCCGTGGCTTCTTTTTTATTTCTTGAAGTTGAACACCTTTGTTACAAGCTCTTTAGATAAACTTATGCTCATATACTGTTTATTCTTCTTTCAATAAGCCTTTAAATAGACCGATGACAAAGTCATTTGGATCAAAAGCTTCTAAATCATCGATGCCTTCACCCAAACCAACAAGTTTGACCGGCAGGTGCAATTCATTACGAATGGCTAAGACGATTCCACCTTTAGCTGTACCGTCTAATTTTGTTAAAACTAGCCCTGTCACATCAGAGGTTTCTTTGAACTGTTTCGCTTGGACCATGGCATTTTGCCCTGTCGTCGCATCTAGCACAAGTAAGATCTCATGTGGTGCTTCTGGTAATTCTCGTTGGATCACACGTTTGATCTTCTCTAATTCGTTCATCAAATTGACTTTGTTTTGCAAACGTCCAGCTGTATCAACAAGTAAAATATCTGCTTGTTGTTCTTTGGCTTTTTCGATGGCATCGTAAACGACTGCCGCAGGATCACCACCAGCTTTGCCTCGAACCACTTCAACTTCTGCACGTTCTCCCCAAACGACTAACTGATCGATCGCACCCGCACGGAAGGTATCTGCTGCGGCTAACAATACCTTTTTGCCTTCCGTTTTGTATTGATGTGCTAATTTACCGATACTCGTCGTCTTTCCTACACCATTGACACCAACAAAGAGGATCACTGTCAATCCTTCTTCTTGGAGGTTCAATGTATTGACTTCATCGATGCCTTCTTGCTCATAAAGCTCAACTAATTTTTCGATGATCGCATTTTGGATCTCAGCTGGTTTCTTGGCATTTCTTAGCTTCACTTCTTGGCGTAACGCTTCAGTGATCTTGATGGCTGTTTCAAAGCCGACATCTGCACCGATCAATGTTTCTTCCAATTCTTCGAAGAAATCTTCATCGACCGTACGGAAATTCGCAAACAGTTCATTCATTCGTTCACCGAACGTTTTACGGGTCTTTTCTAGACCCTTATCATATTTCTCTTGTACTTCTACTTCTTCTGGTGCTTCTTCACCAGTAAAGGCTCGTTTGATCTTATCAAAAAATCCCATAGTATACCTCCTTTACACTAAAACAAATTGTTGGATCGCTTTTGCTACCCCATGTTCGATGTTACTTGCCGTGACATGATCAGCGGCTTCTTTGACAAAAGGCACCGCATTTTCCATGGCTACACCAAGTCCTGCGTATTCGATCATCGGTAGATCATTTTCCTCATCTCCGATTGCCATGATCTCACTACGTTCAAGTCCTAAATCTTTTGCTAATAAAGAAATACCATATGCCTTAGTGACACCTTTTGGCATAAATTCTAATAAAACATTGCGCGTTTTGATAATTTCATACGACTCATAATAAGCGCTTGGAATCTCCTTGATTTTTGCATCTAGTTCTTCTTGCTCATAGGCAATGACTGCTTTGTTCAACACAAACTCATCTGTGATATCAGCTAGTACTGCTGGTTGGAATTGCAATAAGTTGTTTAATACATTGTACATCGATTGCTTTTGAGGCGCACTAGGTAATTGCAAGACGACATTATCTGATAAGACGTCTAACGGTAAGTCTAGTTCTTGTGCCAACGCATAAAGACGATGGATATCAGACACAGACATCGCTTTTTTCTCGATGATTTCACCAGTATCATTTTTCTGGACTAAGCCACCGTTGAAGGTAATGCTATAATCGCCTTCTTCGACTAAACCTAATTCTTGTAAATAGTGAGCCATCGCTGCTAACGGACGCCCCGTGCATAAAACGATTTTTACCCCTTGTGCTTTTGCTTGAGCCAAAGCTTGTTTATTCTCAGATGAGATTTTCTTTTCTTCGTTCAATAGTGTTCCGTCTAAATCGATAGCGATTAATTTGATCATTTCGTCCCCTACACTTTCGTTTCACTCATTCTTCCTTCTTCATTGATGTCTTCCATACGGACAGAGACGATTTTTGAAACCCCAGACTCTTGCATGGTCACACCGTATAAGACATTCGCAGCAACCATCGTCCCTTTACGATGCGTCACTACAATAAACTGTATATCGTCTTGGAACTCGCTGAGATAGCGACCAAAGCGTTTGACATTGGCTTCATCTAGCGCAGCTTCGACCTCATCAAGGATACAAAACGGTACAGGGCAGACACGAATAATCGAAAAGAGCAACGCAATCGCAGTCAATGCACGTTCTCCTCCTGAAAGTAAACTTAAACTTTGTAGTTTTTTACCTGGAGGCTGAACTTCGATTTCAATCCCTGTCTGCAACAAATCAGTCGAATCAGTCAACACAAGCTCTGCGCGACCGCCACCAAACATATTCGGGAAAACGATTTTGAATTCTTGGCGGATTGCTTCAAAAACTTCTTTGAAACGAGTCCGTACCTCATCATCCATTTCATCCATTGTTTCAAATAATTGATCCTTAGCCGATAATAAGTCATCCCGTTGCGCAGCCAAAAAGGTATGACGTTCATTCACTTGCTCATACTGCTCAATGGCGTTTAGATTTACTGTGCCTAAACGATCGATTTGTTGTTTCAACGAAGCAACTTCTACCCGGCTGTTCGCTACATCCGTTGTTTCTTCATAAGATTCACAGGCTTTTTCATAATTCATCTGATACTCCGTTTGCAGGTAATTCAGATGATTGTCCAAAATCATTTCCGCACGATTCTTTTGGACCTCTAACTGTGACTGCTCTGTCAAAAGTTCTTTTTGTTTACGGTTTTCAGCTAATAGATCGGCATCCAACGCATCGATGGTCGTTTGCATTTCTTCACGTGACTGTTTGGCGTCTTCTAGAGAAGCTTTTAAGCGATCTCTTTCTGTCGCTAAATCAGCGATTCGTTTATCTAAACTTTCTTCTGTCAGTTCGTGATCAGAGAAGTCCGCAGTCAATGCATGCAGTTGTTGTTCTAGTCCTTCTTGTTTGGCTAATGCCTCATTTTTTTGTACGCGTGCGCCACGTAGTTGGATCTGTAAGTGATTGTATTGCTCTTTCAATACGGCTAATGAGGCTTGCTCCTGTGCTTGTTTTTCCTGGATCTGCGCGCGACGTTCTTCCATCTTGTCACTTTCTTGACTCAATGAACTGATTTCAGCATCGATCTCTTGGCGTTGTACTTCTAGTTCTTGCTGTTTTGCCAAAAGCTCTGCCTGTTGTTTTTGGTAATTCTCCATGAATTGTTGCAGTTCACGCGTTTCATAACTTGAGATTTGCTGTTCTTTTTCAAAACGAGTGAGTTCGTTGGCCACATTTTGTCGTTGATTTGCTACTTCTTGTTCTTCAAAGCGTAACTGTTCCCCTTGTGTCCGCAGAAGTTCTTGTTCTTCTGCCAAAACCGTGACTTCTTGTTGCAATGCTTGTACTTTCTTTTCTTGACTTTGCAACTCCTGATCCGCTTGTTGAAACTCACTCGTCAATTGTTTTAATTCTTGATTTTGTGCAAATAAACTTCCTTGATTGCCTCGCTTCGTCGCCCCACCAGTCATTGAACCACCGGCATTCATGACATCACCTTCTAGTGAGACCACACGATACTGGTAACGAATCTGTTGGGCAATGGCATTGGCACTTGCTAAGTCTTTTGCTAATAGAATCGTCCCTAATAGATTGTGAACGATTGTCTGGATCTGTTCGGGATAAGTCACTTGTTCGCTAGCGATCCCGATAAACCCGTCAACTGTTTGCGCTTGTGCAAAAATATGTGCAGATAATTGACGAGGTTTGATTGTCGTTAATGGTAGAAACGTTGCTCGTCCGCCTTTTTGTTGTTTCAAATAAGTGATCGCTTGACGTGCATCGCCTTCATTTTCAACAATGACATGTTGCGCTGAACCACCCAAAGCTGTTTCGATTGCCAATGTATAATCAGCTGGAACATCGATCAATTCAGCAACCGCACCAACGATCCCAGAGAGGCGTTGCTTTTGTTGCAAGATCAAACGAACACCTTGATAGAAGCCAAAGTAATTTTCTTGGATTTCTTGTAAACTTTTCTGACGTGCCCGTAATTGTTGGACTTGGTTCATCAGTTGATACATTTTGGGCTGTTCTTTTGCCAAGCGCTCTTGTGCTTGTTTTCCTTTTGTTTGCACAACTTCAAGTGACGCTTTGACCTCATTCAATGCTTGTTGTAGCTTTTCATGTCGCTCTGTCAACTCGATTTGCTTGGCGGACATTTCCGCAACATTCGCTTCCACTTCCGATTGTTTGGCTAGTGTTTGCTGACTTTTAGATGTCTCTTGAACATATTGACGCTCCAAGTACTTCAATTCATTGCCGACAGTTGCTTGTTCTTGCATCAGATCGACATACTGATCGCGTAATTCTGCCAACAATTCTTTGGTTGATTTTTGGTATTTTTCCAATTCTTGTTGCGTACTCATCAGTGCTTTTTCAGCCTGTCGGATCTCTGCTTCTTTTTGACTGACTTCTTGGGTCAAAGTCGCTTGTAATTCTTCAAAATGAGCCACTTTTTCTTGCACTTCAGTTAAAGAAGCTTGGTATTCTTTTGAGCTCTTTTGGGTATGCTTCGTTCGCTCAAGTAATACTTCTTTTTGTCCTTCTGTTTGCTTTAATTTTTCTGACAACGCTAATAACGTTTGTTGATTTTTTTCGATCATACGGTCGGCCTGGTTATTTTGTTTGCGTTTTTCGGCTAATAACTGTTCCTTTGTTTGGATCTGTGTCGTTAAGGATGTTAGTGATTGGTTGAACTGATCTAATTGTAGTTGTCGTTCATCCCACTCTTTTTTTGCCGCTTTGATTTCAGCAATCATCAAAGAGATATCTGTGTTAGTCAATGTTTCTTTTAATCGTAAAAACTCCTTCGCAGCCTCACTCTGGGCGGCCAAAGGAGTTAATTGCTCTTCAAGTTCATAGATGATATCTTGGACACGGCTTAGATTATCCTCTGTTTCAAAAAGCTTTTGCTCCGCCTTTTTCTTGCGCTGTTTGTATTTCAAGACTCCAGCTGCTTCTTCAAAAATCCCTCGTCGGTCTTCTGGCTTACTACTAAAAATCGCTTCGACTTTTCCTTGAGAGATGATCGAAAATGATTCTTTCCCTAAGCCAGAATCCATAAATAATTCTTGGATGTCTTTCAAACGACAAGGTTGTTTATTGATGAAAAAGTCGCTTTCACCTGTCCGACGGTAACGACGTGTTACACTGATCTCACTATACTCTAGTGGCAAGTAATGATCAGAGTTGTCTAATATGACGGTTACTTCAGCGACATTCAATTGTTTACGGGAATCAGAACCGGCAAAAATAATATCCGGCATTTTCCCACCACGAAGGCTTTTTGCAGACTGTTCTCCTAGTACCCAACGGATAGCCTCAGTAATATTACTTTTTCCGCTACCGTTTGGTCCAACGACCGCTGTGACACTATTTTCAAACTCAATGATTGTTTTATCTGCAAATGATTTAAAGCCGGCTATTTCAATGCGTTTTAAATACACGAAGTCTTTCCCTCACTTACTTAGTGCTGCTAAAGCATTCTCAGCAGCAGCTTGTTCTGCTAGTTTTTTCGATTTTCCTTGTCCAGTTCCAATCAACCGATCATCCACGTATACTTCGATCCAAAAAATACGTTCGTGTGCTGGACCTTCTTCATTGATCAAACGATATTCAATCAACACGTCTCCAGCTTTTTGCAATACTTCTTGTAATCTTGTTTTATGATCCATCTCATGGGAAAAAGCACCGGCACGCACCTTCGGAAAAATCACCGTTTCAATAAACGCATGTGCTGCGTCAAATCCTTGATCAAGGTACAACGCTCCTAAAAAGGCTTCAAACAGATCACAAAGAAGCGCTGGACGGGTTCGTCCGCCTGAGTTCTCCTCACCTTTTCCTAACAGGATGTACTGATCAAAACGACATTCCTTGGCAAATTTGGACAAACTATCTTCACGTACGATAGCTGCACGAGTTTTGGTCAATTTTCCTTCTGGGATATCTGGATACAAACGATACAGATATTCAGAAACCATCAACTCTAATACAGCATCTCCCAAAAACTCAAGACGTTCGTTGTCGGATAGTTGCAAATTACGATGCTCATTCACATAGGATGAATGGGTAAAAGCTTGTTCAAGTAAGTTTAAATCGTGAAAAACGATGCTATACTTTTCTTTCAATTCTTTTGTTAGCTGATTGTCCATTTCCCACATTCCTTTATGGCTATTTTTTCAATACTTCCTTATTATACTGGTTTTTTATAAAATATGAAATGGTTGAGACAAAAGGTATGAAAAGCTTTATGAATGATATGAATAAACCTCCTATAAAAAAAATAAACTAAGACTAGCAGACACGAAATCCGTTAGATGCTCTCTTTGTTTTCTGATCGTCGTATGTTTATCCTATTGAGAAGTCTCTTCCTTTAGTTGTTCGCCAACACTTAATAATAAATAGGGGCTAAGTAGTCTATCCATAACTTCTATGATACACTTGCCGTGGGAGCTGGAGGTAATACACTATACAATATCAGATTAGTTGCTTTTGCTGTTACATACGAGATCATAAGCATTGACGCATCGATGATCATGATTTCCAATTTATTAGTTAGAATAATCAACATCCACGATTTTTTGTCTAGTCACGAAAGTACAGAAACCATTTGAGTGACGTTAACTGACAAAGGATATCGTCAAAATATAATGTAAGTTGGTGATTAAAATTTTTTCAGTAACTAGTTTTATTTTTGTTGTTGTTTTTGTCGGTATAATAAAAATCGTTACACAGTTAAATGAAATAATTGGCTTGCTACGCTCAAAAAGTAAAATCGAGACTGAGTTGGTTGAAGCAATAAAAACAATAAAAGAAAAGAATCATTTTTAGCTACTATTTATCTTAGCTAAAGTAGCACAACCTTAGAGAACAGATAAAGTATGAAACAAAATGTTTAAAATAGTACAATACTAAACCACTCCCTCTCAACAGATCAATCAACGCAACGCTTGAGCGACGATCTCATCTCTTTTCTATTGGAGTGAGATCGTCGCATTTTATTATGAATACTTGTCAAACCTCACTCTATCCATATACTTCACACAGAAAAACCGAGCCAGCCGAGAATAGGAAAATCCTATCTCGAACTGATTCGGTTTTATTATTTGTTGATTATGAACGTGAATCTGAAGTTACAGATACAACAGCCCATGGATTGACAGCATCATATGCCCAATTCCAATCTTTTACGCGGTCGTTTACTGGTAATACTTCGTTACGGAACAATGTTGGAATAGCAAAAGCTTCTTCAAATGCGTATTCTTGCCATTTTTTGTAAGCTTCTTTTTGGTAATCTGCATCAAATGCTGCACTTGAATTGATATCATTGATCAATTTTGTGTTTTCTTCTGACTCAAAACGAGTGTAGTTGAACGCAGCATTTGCACCCCATAGTCCACTTGGATTTGGATCTGTTCCTGTACTCCAAGCTGCTTGGTAGATATCGATTTCTGGATCATCATTTTCCAAACGATCATAGAATGAGTTGAATTCGATCAGACGACCTGTTGTATATTGAACATCTAAACCAATCTCTTTCCATTGTTGTACGTAGTAATCTGCTAATGGTTGTGCTGTTTCGCCCCCTGCCATTGACGCAAAGTTGATTGTCAACTTGTTACCATCTTTGTCTTCACGGATACCATCGCCATCAACATCTTTATATCCTGCATCATCCAATAATTTGTTGGCTTTATCAAGATCTTGAGTGAAGCCTTTTAGATCTGCATCGTGGAAACTTTCAAATACTGGTGGAATCAATGAAGTTGCATTGCTTCTTAAACCAGCATAGAAACGTTCACCTACTGCCGCATTGTCTAAAGCATAGCCCATTGCTTGACGTAATGCTTTGTCAGCCATTTTTGAGTTTGGATCATATTCTACACTTCCACTTTCAGCATCCCATTTACCTAGTTTGAAACCTAAGTAAGTGTATGAAGTTTGCTGACGTCCTAGATTCGTATAACCAGCGATATCTTTGTATGTGTCATACGTATCTGTTGGCATTTGGAAAATCATGTCATATAATTTTGAATTTAATGCTTCTGTTGCACTTGCTGTTGGTAATGATTTCATTGTGATTTTCTTCAATTGTGGCGTACCATTCCAGTAGTATTCATTTGGTAAGAATTCTACTGATTCACCAGCAACGATGTTACTCATATAGTAAGGACCAAATGTCACAGGGTTCTTACGAACTTGATCACTTGATTCCATGTCTTTGATAGCAATTCCTTCAAGTGTGTGTTTTGGTGCTGCATATGTCCAAATTCCACCACCTGCTTGAAGCATGCTTGGGTTCATTTCTTTATATTCGATTTTAACAGTTTTATCATCTACTTTTGTAATTCCAGAAATCGTATCTGCACTACCGCTGTTATATTCTTCCATACCAACGATGTTACGGAATGTATCATCGTAACGGATACCAGTGTATTCAGAGTTTCCGATGATTTCATAAGGGAAAATAACATCATCTGCTGTGACATCGACACCATCAGACCATTTTACGTTGTCTTTAAGTGTGATTGTTGCTGTTTTTGCATCTTCATCTAATTCTAATGAGGCTGCTCCATCGTTTGTAATCGTGAAGTTATCATCATTTGTAAACAATGGTTCATGTGAAGGCGCCATAAACGCTGCATCAAAGGCATCTTGGTAAAATTCCCATTGGAATAATCCTTTGAACTGACTATCTGTTGCTACTGCCACATCTAGCTGTCCATCTTCGATTGCTTCATCATTATTCGTTGTAGCTAATGGGAAAGTCAATTCACTTTTATCCCCATTATCTGCTGAATTATTACCTGACGAGCTAGTTCCGCCGCCATTTCCACACGCTGCTAATGCTCCCACAGATAGCAGTGTGACAAATCCAAAAATCGTTTTCTTCATATCCTATTTTCCCCCTTCACTTCTCTTATCCTAAACGTTGTCGCGCATCTGCAGAGCGCTTAAATGCTTGTCCAACGTAGTTTATACTCAACATCAACACTAAAATTAGAATTGACGCGGGTAACCAAATCCATTGTCGATTCACTAAAACTTCACCATTACTTGCATAACCGATCAATGTTCCTAAACTAGGTACATTAGCTGGCAATCCAAAGCCTAAGAAAGTCAAAGTGGTCTCGATCCCAATATTTGCCGCAAAGTTCATTGTTAAGTTGGTGATGATCAATGAACTAAGGTTTGGCATGATTTCACGGAACATGATTTTGAAATCACTTGTTCCCATCGTTTTTGAAGCACTGACATAATCACGTCTAGCTTCTGATAACGTCTTACTTCTGAATAATCGGGCTTTAGCAACCCAATAAAATGCACTCATGATAAAAATAAATGACCAAACGTTATAGCGCGAAATGATCGAAACAAACACGATAATGATCAACATGATCGGTAAAATCATAATAAAATCAACAATACGCATCAATACGTTATCAATGATCCCACCATAAAACCCTGAAAGAATTCCAAGTCCTACTCCGATGATCGACGTAATGATCGTAATCGCAAAACCGATCATCACAGAGTTTCTTGCTCCGATAATCAATTGACCGAAGACATCACGTCCACCTTCATCTGCTCCTAAAAGGAATTTTGATCCTTGAGAAGAGATGGCGCCAGGTTCAGCATACTTATCAAAAATACTAACAAACATTACTTTATCTTGGTCAATAAAGATTGCCCCGATAAAAATAACTAATAGTAAAACAACTAACAAAGCCAGTGAAAAAATGGCTACTTTATCTTTTTTGAATTCTCGTGCAATCATTCGTATACCCATTGGTGGGATACTTTCTTGCGCAACTTCTTTGTTTTTATCACTCATGATCGATTCTCCCTTCTGTTTGATTTTTTTATTGGATTCGTATACGCGGATCAACAATGCTCATGATAATATCTGACAGCAGTGTTCCGACGAGCGTTGCGATTCCTAAAATCAAGACTAAGGCTGTGATTACGGTATAATCACGTTGACCGATTGAGTCAATAAACAATTTTCCGACACCAGGATAACCAAAGATTTTTTCGATAACGACAGAACCAGCAATCAATGAAGTAATTTCATACCCCATTTGAGATGCCATCGGCAATGCTGCATTACGGAAAATGTGACGACTGAATACTTTGTTTGTCGGCACCCCTTTGGAACGAGCTGTACGTACAAAGTCTAAGGATTTCGAATCAATGACTTCACTTCGTAAATACTGGATCGTTACTGCTGTGGCTAAAAAGGCCTGTGTGATCGATGGTAATAGAATGTATTGCAATCGATCCATCCATTGAGCGAAAAATCCTCCCTGGAAACCTAAAGTCTGAGAACCACTTGTTGGGAACCAACCTAAACGATAGCCAAAAACAAACAACATGATCAAACCGAAAATGAATAATGGAACAGCAAAACTGAAGAAGTTATAAATAACAACAGCTTTGTCCAAAATCGAATTTTGGTATCGACCAGCTAACATACCTAGTGGTACAGCAATCAAGTACGTAATAATAACAGTTAAAATAGATAAATATAAAGTATTGACGATTCGTTCTCCAATCAAAGAGGAAACCGAACGCTTATACAAGAAACTTTGTCCAAAATCACCTTGTAAGGCATTTCCGACCCAACGGAAATATTGTTCATACCAAGGATCATTCAAGCCCGCTGCCTGACGCATCTGCTCGATCACAGCTGGATCTTGGTTTGGGTTGATCAATCCTGTAAACGGATCTCCAGGCATGGCTTGCGCTAGCATAAAGATCAACACACTAAGAATGATCACTTGTGGGATCATCAAAAGAACTCTTCGTAGAATCGTTTTCCACATTAGCTAGCACCTCCATCTTTCAACGCTACTTTGTGTGTAGTGGTTAGTGTACGTAAATCATACACTCGCCCTGCTGTATCGTAGTAATCTTTTTGATGTTCGATATACTCACGTTCAACATTTCGTCGGTTTTGTTTTTGTATTTCCCGATTGTCTACATCAATTCGTGGAATCGCAGATAGTAAGCGTTTTGTGTAGATGTGGCGCGGATCATTATAGATATCTTCTCGTGTACCGATTTCAACAAATCGACCTTTGTACATGATCGCGATGTTGTCACACATGTGTTTTACGACACCCAAGTCATGAGAGATGAATAAATAGCTCAAACCAAATTCTTGTTGGATGCGTTTCATAAAGTTCAATACTTGTGCCTGAACAGATAAGTCTAGGGCAGATACAGGTTCATCAGCAACAATCAATTTAGGATTCGTTGCTACTGCTCGGGCAACCCCTAAACGCTGTCTTTGTCCACCAGAAAATTCATGAGGATATTTGTATAACGCATCTTCTGGCATCCCAACGATGTCCAATAAGCCTTTGACTTTTTTCTTTTCTTCCTGATCGCTCAAGCGTTCAAAGTTACGGATCGGCTCAGCGATAATGTCCAGTACTCGTTTTTTAGGATTTAAACTAGACATTGAATCTTGAAAGATCATTTGGACGTCTTTGTTGTAGCCGATTTTTTTGCGGTTACTTCTTTTCGTGACGTCTTTTCCTTCATACATGATTTGGCCAGAAGTCACTTTTTCTAGGCCGACAACCGCTTTTCCGGTTGTGGACTTCCCAGAACCTGATTCTCCAACTAGTCCGTATGTTTTTCCTTTTTCAATAATAAAATCGACACCGTCTACTGCATAGACATGGTCTGTTACTCGGTTGAAAAACCCACTGCGAATAGGATAGTGAACTTTCAAATCTTTGATTGTAATTAATTCTGACATCTACACCTCTCCTTTTTCGTCTCTAAAGTGGAAATGTTTATAACATGAGCAACGTACCATATGATTCGGTGCGATTTCATGCAAGACTGGATTTTCTTCGTGAGCGCTTGCTGGGATCCAAGGAATCCGTGGCGCAAATCGGCAACCTGTTCGTGGCATATTTTTTAATGAAGGGACTACGCCTTCAATCACATGTAACTCTGCCTCGTGATTTCCTTCTTGTGGAATCGAATTTAGCAATGATTGTGTATATGGGTGTTTTGGATTTTCAAATAACTCTTTGACTCCTGCAACTTCAACAAATTGTCCACCATACATCACAGCAACACGATCCGCCATTTCAGCTACGACACCTAAATCATGTGTGATCAAGATGATCCCAGTTTTAGTTTCTTCTTGTAAATCTTTCAGTAAGTCAAGGATCTGTGCTTGGATCGTTACGTCCAAGGCAGTCGTTGGTTCATCCGCGATAATGATCGGTGGCTTACATGCAATCGCAATCGCGATGATCACCCGCTGTCTCATCCCACCTGACAACTCATGAGGATACTGACGTCCAACTCGTGCAGGATTCGGAATCCCTACTTGTTCTAGTAATTCTAATGCACGTGCTTGTCTTTGCTCAGCAGTCATTTTTGTATGGTAAGACAAACCTTCTTTGATTTGGTCTTCAATTCTCATCAAAGGGTTTAGTGCAGATAATGGATCTTGAAAAATCATCCCAATATCATTTCCGCGGATCTTGTTATACAATGTTTCATTTAATTCAATTAAATTTAAATCATTGTACATGATCTCCCCTGTGATCTTTGTATTGTTAGGATCTAATAATCCCATAATCGTTGTAGCTAACGTACTTTTCCCGCAACCAGACTCACCAACGATGGCTAAGATCTCGTTTTTATCTAAAGTAAAAGAAACGTCGTCTACTGCATCGTAGTATTCATCTTTTAGACGGAAGCCTGTGTGTAGGTTCTGAACATCTAATAATTGGTTATCTGACAATCGAATACCCCTCTCTGCTCCCTCGATGGAAGTTTTTAATAAAAAAAATAATCCTACACTGAATAACAACTTAGCAAAAAAAAATTAAATAAGTAGCATTCTAAGGAGTGTGTAATTAATTATTAATAATTATATAGAAAACCGTTTTATATTGCAAGATTATTTCACACTGTTGCCAGAATTGTCTGAAAAATCTTACGTAGCTATGTCAGCTCCTAAAGAAGATTAAAAAAAAATGAGGTATGTGGCTAACCTTCTCTTTATCCTACTATTTTTATAAATTAAGAATCATTATAAAAATCTGCAAAAATCACTTTTTATATAAAAAACAGTTTTAACCTAAGAGGTGTCATATTTTATAAAAGCATAATTATACAATACATACGAAATAGATATGTTGTGAAACTACCTCTTTCTATCGAATGTTGTGACATATTTCTTCTCTTTAAAAAAACTCTTTTATTTAAATAATTATGACTGAAAAAGCCAAGAAACCATGAAATAGCTAAACTATTTCTGACTTCTTGGCTTTGAGTTGAAATTGGCTTTTGCCAATTCATTCATCAGTTGATGTGTATTTATTCAATTTATTTCAAGTGTTTGCTGATATAATCCACGGCACCGCCGACTGTTTCGATTTGTTCAGCATCTTCATCAGAGATCTCTGTACCGAATTCATCTTCCAGTTCAAGAACAAATTCCATGATACTAATTGAATCAGCTTTCAGATCATCTTTAATGTTCAATTCATCTGTCACTTTGTCTGTATCCATTTCAAAGTGATTTGAAATGATTTTAGCTACCTTATTAAATACTTCTTCGCGCGTCAATTTTTTCACCCCCACAATTCTTAGAACTACTACGTTTTCTTCACCATAGCTAATTTTACTGACAATTTTTTGGAATGTCCACCCTTTTTTCTCCATCAGCTTGTCAATTCGTAGAAAATTTAGTCCTCTTTTTTCTCAAATTGCTCCACCAGTTGTCCTACAACATTGGTTTCAAGCATTGTATGGATTTGACGGATCGTATAGCGAACTGCATCTGGTCCAGTTGCACCATGCGTTTTGATAACTGGTGCTTTCAATCCAAATAAAACAGCTCCTCCATGTTTTGAATAGTCCATTTCAGATTTCAAAGAGCGCAAACCGTCTTTTAGCAGTAATGCACCCATTTTACCTTTGATGCCTTCATTCAAGATGGCAGATTTCAATAAGGTCATCATATTCATCGCTGTGCCTTCAATGGATTTCAACACTGCATTTCCGGTAAAACCATCGGTTACTACGACGTCTGCCACACCATTTAGTAAGTCACGCGCTTCCACATTGCCAATGAAGTTCAAGCTTGTTTCATTTTGCAAAAGTTCAAAGGCTTGTTTTGTCAATTCACTGCCCTTAGTCTCTTCCGTCCCATTATTGAGCAATGCGACACGAGGTCGTCCGATACCACGAACTTTTCTTGCATAAAATGACCCTAAAATACCATATTGTAAAAGATGCTCTGGTTTGTTTTCTGCATTTGCACCTAAATCTAGCATATCAAACCCTTCGCCTTCTTTGCCAATAACTGGCAATGTGGACATTAGTCCAGGGCGTTCGATGTTTTTGATGCGTCCAACAATAAACAAGCCAGCTGCTAGTAAGGCTCCTGTATTTCCTGCTGAAAAAATCGCATCTGCTTCCCCATTTTTAACTGCTTGGGCAGCTAAAACCATTGAAGCAGTTTTCTTGCGACGGATCGCTTTAACTGGTTCGTCATCACTATTGATTTTTTCGTCAGTATGGACGATTGTGATATTTTTTTCGTCTGTCAAATATTTTTTGATCTCTGATTCTTTACCGTAAAGAACAAATTCCAACTCAGGGAAATCTTTTTGTGCTAGAGCGATTCCTTCCACAATGGCTTGTGGTGCGTGATCTCCGCCCATTGCATCTACTGCAATTCTCATTATTATTTCCACTCCTTGTCATCATTTTGAAAGTATTGATAATCTGTTAATCAAAATAACGATTATCTTGTTCGCCTAATTGCAACTTGGCTGTTAATGGTTGATATTCAGGTAATAACTGCCAATCTTTGATTTGCCAGATTGCCGCAGCTTCTTCACGGGCAACCTCTAAGACATTCCCATCTGTTACTAGATCTGCGATCGCAAATTCTGGCAAGCCGGATTGACGGAAGCCAAATACCTCTCCAGGCCCTCGTAATTCTAAATCCTTTTCACTCAAGATAAAGCCATTCGTGGTCTCTGTCATGATTTTCATTCGTTCGACACCCAGTTCATTTTTCGGATTTGCCACGAGGATACAATAAGAAGCCTCACTTCCTCGACCGACACGCCCACGCAACTGATGCAGCTGAGCTAATCCAAAACGATCCGCATCCATGATCAACATGACCGTTGCATTCGGCACATTGACACCGACCTCGATCACTGTGGTTGACACTAAGATCTGGAGTTGATTTTCTTTGAATGTTTCCATGATCTGATCTTTTTCTTGATTCTTCATTTTACCATGCAACAAGCCAACTTCATATTCTGGTGCAAATAACTCACGAAGTTTTTCGTAAATTTCCACTGCATTTTTCACATCTAACGCTTCGGACTCCTCAATCAATGGACAAATCACATACATTTGATGCCCTCTGCGCAATTCTTTATAGGTCCATTCTAGCACGCTATCTAATTGAGGTGTTCGGACCCATCTTGTTTCGATCGGAATCCGTCCAGCGGGAAGCTCATCGATTACAGATACATCCATTTCGCCGTATGCTGTAATTGCTAAAGTTCGAGGGATAGGGGTGGCAGTCATAAACAACACATCTGGACGCCAACCCTTCTCACGCAATACTTTTCGTTGGTTCACGCCAAAACGATGTTGCTCATCGGTGATCACTAAACCCAGATTTTGGAATGCGACACCTTCTTGAATCAGTGCATGTGTTCCCACAACGATATCGATTTCCCCATTTTCTAACCGTTCTAATAGCTCGCGACGTTCTTTTGCTTTCGTTGATCCGGTCAATAACGCAACGGTCACTTCATTTGGGTCAAATAATTGGGATAAACTTTCCATATGTTGTTGCGCCAATATTTCTGTTGGGACCATCAACGCTCCTTGAAAGCCAGCAGTCACTGTCGCATATAAAGCAATCGCAGCAACAACGGTCTTTCCACTTCCCACATCCCCTTGCAACAAACGCTGCATATGGTGTGGATTACGGAGATCACGGCAAATTTCATTAGTGACACGTTTTTGTGCCGTCGTTAATTCAAACGGCAACTTTTTCGTAAATTGTTTTAATCGTTCCACATCATAAAGGATCTCTAAGCCATTCTTTTCAGACTTTTCGGCTTTTTTCAGTCCTTGTAACTGCATCTGGAAAAAAAAGAATTCTTCAAAAACAATCCGTCGTTTGGCTTGATGATTTTCCTCATGATTTTGCGGAAAATGCATACTTCTTACAGCAGTTGGACGATCAAGCAAACGGTATTTTTCAATTAAAGATAGTGGTAAATTTTCTTCAATCAAATCACCATACTCACTAAACCCTCGACGGATCAGATCGACCAGTGTCGTTTGGCGAATGGATTTGTTGACATGATAGATTGGAGAGAAATCATCTGGACTTTGCGAACCAAGGATCTTCATCCCATTTAGTGCTTTACGTTTCGCATCCCATTTCCCATAAACTGCGATTTCTTCAGATAAAATGACTTTATCTTTCAAATAGGGCTGATTGAAGAAAGAAACATTGAATACTTCATGTTCTTGCATCATTCGAAACTGCAGACGGCTTTTTTTGTAGCCAAAACGACTCATTACTGGCGGAGAGACAACTAACCCTTTTAATGTAACTTTTTCTTGGTCTTGGATTTCGTTTAGATTTCTTTCTTGGATATCTTCATAACGAAAAGGATAGTAAGTTAATAAGTCTTCGATTGTATGGATGCCTAGACTAGCCAAGCTATCCGCTCTTTTTTGACCAACACCTGCCAGCACTGTGACTGGATCAGCTAACGAACGCATAAGATTTCCCTCCTTTAACAAAAAAAGGAACTTGGTCAACGATTTGCAAATCGTTGACCGAAGATCCTTTCAAATGATTTTCTGCTTTATCTATCGGCTTCAGGCTGTATTATTCAGCAGAAAATAAATAAGGATAGACAGGTTGATCTCCTTGATGGATCTCGATTTCTAACTCAGGATATTTGTCGCTCAGTTGAGCCGCAAATGCTTGTGCTTGCTCTGCAGACCCGTCTTCTCCGGTTAATATCGTGACGATCTCAGTATCCTCGTTGATCATTTGCTCTAATGTAGCAAGTGATGTCGCTAAGATGTCTGGATTAGAGATCACGATTTTCCCATCGATCATCCCTAAGAAATCACCTTCTGTGATTTTCACTCCGTCGATCATCGTGTCGCGGATCGCATGTGTCACTTGACCACTGACAACACTTGAAAGCACATCTGTCATCGTTTCTTTATTTTCTTCTAACGTTGCTTGTTCATTGAAGGACAACATCGCTGTCAATCCTTGAGAAACTGTTTTTGATGGAACAACAGCAACTGGAAGTTCAGCCACTTCAGCCGCTTGATCAGCTGCCATAAAGATATTTTTGTTATTCGGTAAGATGATGACTTTATCTGCATTCACTTCATTGATCGCTTTCACGATATCTTCCGTACTTGGATTCATCGTCTGTCCACCACTGATCACGTAGTTTGCTCCTAGACTTTCAAATAACTCTTGCACACCTTTTCCGGCTGCGATGGCAACGATCCCGTAAGGTACACGAGGCTTCGTTTGTGCGACCGGCGCTGAAGGGGCTTGGTCATGTTCTAAGATCGTTTCATGTTGCAAACGCATGTTGTCCACTTTGACTTTCACTAGGGAACCAAATTTCTGTCCGTAATTCATGACTTCCCCAGGGTTTTCTGTATGAACGTGTACTTTGATGATTTCATCGTCATTGACCACTAACAGGGAATCCCCAAGGCCATCTAGATAGTTACGAAACTCTTCATAATCAAATGTACTATCTACAGTTGGACCTTCACCGATCTTCACCATGATTTCTGTACAGTAACCATAATGGATATCCTCAGTTGCTAACTGACCTTGCACACTACGATGATGCTCTGCATTTACCATATCGTCCATTTGAGCAGGAGATGGTTCATAGACCTCGTCTGCTTGGTATTCACCATTCAACGCAGTTAAAAAACCTTCGTATACGAATAATAGTCCTTGACCGCCACTATCAACAACGCCTACTTCTTTTAATACAGGCAATAAATCAGGTGTTTTTGCTAACGCACGTTTCCCACCTTTAACGACCGCAGTCATGACTTCGATCACATCATCTGTTGATTTTGCTTTTTTCTCACCAGCTTTGGCAGCTTCTCTTGCGACTGTCAGGATCGTTCCTTCGACAGGTTTCATTACTGCTTTATAAGCTGTTTCGACCCCATGAGTAAAAGCTGCAGCTAAATCTGTTGCTGTCAAAACAGTCACATCAGGGATTTGTTTTGAAAAACCACGGAACAACTGAGATAAAATAACCCCAGAGTTTCCTCTTGCCCCCATCAATAAACCTTTAGATAACAGCGCTGCTAATTCTCCTACCTTTTCAGAGGTAGAATCAACAACGGCTTTTGCACCACTTGTCATTGATAAATTCATATTGGTACCGGTATCTCCATCGGGAACCGGGAATACATTTAGGGAATTGACGTATTCTGCATTTTTTTGTAGCCGATTCGCACCGGACTGAACCATTTCCTGGAATTGGCTTGCACTAATTTCTGTTACACTCACCTAGATAATCCTCCTTCAGATCGACTGCTGAAAAGTCAGCAAGTCTCCTGCCTAGTCTGGCAGTACACGAACACCTTGCACGAAGACATTTACTGAATTGGCTGTAACACCTAGTAAAGTCTCCAAGTTATATTTCACTTTTTCTTGGACATTACGAGAAACTTCTGAAATTTTTGTGCCATAACTAATGATTGTATAAACATCTACTGCGATCCCATTAGCTTCTTGGCGGACAACTACTCCTCTTGAGTAATTTTCTTTACGCAAAATTTCAGTGATATTATCTTTGATTTGATTCTTGCTAGCCATTCCTACAACACCAAATACATCTGTTGCGGCACCACCAACAACTGTTGCGATGACATCATTGGTAATTTCAATGGTTCCAGCTGACGTTTGAATTTTTACAGCCATGAATGAGCCTCCTTAACGGGTAAAATATTCCCATTTTTCTACTATCACATTTTATCATAGCGTCAACCGAAATAAAAGGTTGTTCCCTTAAAGTACTCAAAAACCATTGAAAAAAATTAGGAAAAGACTTTGTTCACGTTACAATTAATCACTGAAAATGTCAATCAATTCTATGAAAATATGCTTGCAAATTCCTACGCCATATGATATGTTATTCTGGTATGAGCTGAATTTACTATTGCTCCAAATCAAGGCAAAGGAGGAAATTTACATGGCAAAAGTTTGTTACTTTACAGGTCGCAAGACAAAAAGTGGAAACAACCGTTCACATGCGATGAACTCAACAAAACGTACAGTTAAACCTAACTTACAAAAAGTTCGCGTATTGATTGACGGCAAACCTAAAAAAGTTTGGGTGTCAACTCGTGCGTTGAAATCAGGAAAAGTTGAACGCGTATAATTGAATGAAATGATTTGAACCGTTCAACAAAATGAACGGTTTTTATTTTTTGCGAATCATTATCAAATGAGAGACATTTCCTCAACTACATGAAACTTAAGAAGAAAAAATAAAAAAGGCTTAAAACAATCAATCACCCAGATAATTGTTTTAAGTCTTCTTTTATGTGCCACTATCCCTCAGATAGTGATAGGTATATGTTTTTTTATAATTGTTACAAATAAAACATAACGTATTTGCAAACGCCTGTCAACACTTTATTTTAAAGTAGAAAGTGTTTTCTTATTTTGTGTTATTTTCTTAATGTAAATGTAATTTAAACTCACAAATGTTATTTAATTTCAAATGTAATTTTTTTATGAATTTGGTTGTATTTTCAGCAAGTAAAATCATGAATGTGATAAACTAATGATAACTTCAAATAGAAATTTGGTGACTGAATTGTAATGAAAACAACATTGAAAAAATTCTTAAAAGAAAACGGCCGCTATGCAGCTGCTAGCTTCTTTATCCCTTTGCTGATTCTTTTATTGGTTTATTTAAGTATCGGTATTTATCCAGGAAGTGATCGGAGCATCTTGGCTAGTGATGCTTTCTCACAATTTTCAAACTTTCATGCAAGCTTCCGTAATATGTTGTTAGGGAAACAAAGCATTTTTTACACGTGGAATGCCTCACTTGGCTTAAATTATCTATCATTGATTTCTTATTATTTAGGTGGACTTTTCACACCACTCGTTTTATTGTTCCCGAATCAATTGATGCCAGATGCCTTGTATCTCATCACCTTACTAAAGGTTGGTTCAGCAGGTTTATCCTTCTGGTTTCTAGCGCGTACCTATCGCATTCCACATTGGGGGCAAGTCGCATTAAGTGTCAGTTATGCGTCGATTTCATTTATCACTGCCCATTCAGAGATCATCATGTGGTTAGACACCTTCGTCTATCTTCCTCTGATCATTTTAGGTATCCATCGTGTGATGGACCAAAAGAAACCTATTTTATTGTTTGTTAGTTACTTGCTTTTGTTCTTATCCAGTTTTTATATGGGCTTCATGGTCGGGGTCTTCTCCTTTTTATACTTTGTTACACGACTACTGACGAATTGGCGGAGGTACAAAGGAACGATTTTACCTTATGGGATCACCTCTTTATTAGCAGGAGGTGCATCGATGGTGATCATCCTGCCAGCCATTCTCGATCTACGTGCCAATGGCGAAGCGTTGACGCAGATCACTTCATTGAAGACGGAAGCAACTTCTTATTTAGATTTATTGATGAAAAACATGGTGGGTGTTTATGACACGACGAAATATGGATCGATCCCATTTATCTATGCTGGGTTGTTTCCTTTAGCATTATGCCTCTTGTATTTTGTCAGTCGCAAATTCCCCTTGAAAAATAAGTTGTTGTTCGGTGGGCTATTCGCGATCTTGATTGCTAGCTTCTATTTCGTTCCTTTGAATTTATTCTGGCATGGGATGCACGCACCAAATATGTTCTTATTCCGTTATGCCTATCTCTTTTCATTTCTCGTACTCTTGTTAGCGGCTCATAGTTGGGAACAGCTACAGGAGAAGGATCAGAAGCGATTGCTAGGCGTCATCATTGTACTAGCGACTGCTTTTGCTACAGCATGGGGAATCAAACCAGATGGCAGTTACACGTATGTCACGCTCACATCCTTTGTTTTGACGTTAGCCTTTTTAGCGCTCTACGCATTGACGATTGGTTTATTCCAACAACACCCATTTGATCTGAAACGTTTGAGTATTCTTCTGTTACTATTGATGACAGCAGAAGCCGCAGTCAATACCAACAGTATGATCCATGGCATTCTCGATGATTGGAATTATGCCTCAAGAAGTTTGTATACCGAACCTTATCCTGAAATCAAAACGTTAGTTGATGCCTCGAAAAAGGATTCCAATACGTTTTATCGATTAGAAAACCTTGATCCTGTTTCACCGAATGATTCGATCAATTATGGTTATAGTGGAATCAGTATGTTCTCCTCAATCAGAAATCGTAACTCTTCCTCTTACTTGGATACTTTAGGCTTCCGTTCTAGAGGAACAAATTTGAACATTCGCTACAATAATAACACCTTGTTGATGGATGGATTTACGGGAATCAAATACAATATTGCTAAAAACGACAGTAGCTTTAATAAATACGGCTTCCAATCCGTCGAACAAACGGACAATTATACTTTGTACGAAAATAGTAATGCTGTGCCATTAGCCTTTAAAGCACCTTTGACGATCAATAAGATCGAACAGCCGATAGGTGATAATCTAACTAGTCAAACAAATTTGATGAATGCTCTTTCTGGGTTGAATCAATCATTCTTTACGTTTTACAAACCAACCCTAAAAAGTCAACAGAACACGAAGATCACAACAACGACAAATGGGGTCACTTATAGTGAAACAGCGAATAATCAACCAAAAGAATTGACTTGGGAAGTCCAAGTACCTGCGAATACCCAAGCATATCTCAGCCTGTTTCCAACGAATTTCGCACAGTTAGAAAGCTCTACAGCAACTATTACCGTCAATGGCGTATCTAGAAAATCTCAAATTAACATTACTGGCCAATATTATGATTTAGGTTATTACCCACAAGACACAACAGTTACCTTCACTGCAAGCTTCTACGGGACCAAAGAAGTCAGCTTTATGGAACCACAAGTGGTCGGACTTGATGTCGTAGCGTATCAAGCCGCAATCAACCAAATCAGAAATAACGGTGTAGAGATGACTACTACCGGTCGAACAGCTACAGGAAAAGTAACCGCGACTGAAAAAACGATGATAGCCACGACTATCCCTTATGATGGTGGTTGGACCGCTAAAATCGATGGCGAAAAAGTTCCTGTGAAGAAATTCCAAGATGCCTTTTTGATGGTGGAAGTTCCTGAAGGTGAACATACGATTACTTTTAGTTACATGCCAAAAGGATTCATTCCTGGCTTACTTCTCTTTATTGGATGTATTGCCTTGTTTATCTTGTATCTATGGTACCTTCGTAAACGTCAGCCGTTTCGCGGCGTTATTGATCCTATAAACGAAAACGATGATCACCGTCCAAGACGTGAACGTCGTCGCGCAAGATAAAAAAAGCGTTTCGGTGATTGCCGAAACGCTTTTTTCTTGTATGCTATTCATATTTTACTTCGTATAGGTATAACCCTTCCGGATGAGCAGTCGGACCTGCTGCATTGCGGTCTTTTTTTGCAATGATTTCCGGCAGACAATCTTCTGGCAAACGATCGTTGCCTATTTTTAACAACGTTCCAACTAAAATGCGAATCATTTTATAAAGGAAGCCATCACCACGAAACGTAAACGTCAACTCATCGCCTGCTTCATTGACCTGTAAACTGGCTTCATAGATAGTCCGTACTTTATCTTCAATGGAACTTCCAGAAGCACAAAACGAAGTGAAATCATGCGTACCAAGTAAATCAGGCAATGCTCGTTCAATCTTTGCTACATCTATTGGATAAGGAAAATAGCTTGCATAATGTCTACGGAAGGGACTACGTGGTTTTCCGATATCTACTTTGAATTGATAGGTTTTTTCTTTCACTAGATAGCGTGCGTGAAAAGTTTCTGGCACAATCTCCACACTTTTTACAGCAATATCTTCTGGCGACTGCGTATCTAACCCAAAACGCATACGTTCCAAAGGTCGCTCTTCTGGATAATCAAAGTGGATGACTTGACCGATTGCATGAACCCCTGCATCTGTCCGTCCAGATCCAAAAATCGTGATTTCTTTTCCATTTGCCATCTTCTTTAAGGTTTTTTCCAGTTCTTCTTGGACCGTTCGTCCGTTAGGTTGTTTCTGAAAACCATTGAACTGGGTACCATCATAGGCAATGATTGCTTTATAGCGTACCATTCATCTTCCCCTATTCTCATTCATCTTTGATAAGTTTAGCTACGGATAAACACTAGTACGATGGTCATAAGCCCAAAAGCAACCATAACAATAGTATCTTGTAAGTGCCAGTGAAGGATACGGTATTTTGTCCGACCTTCCCCACCTTGGTAGCCTCTTGCTTCCATCGCTGTAGCTAGATCTTCTGCACGATTGAAACTGCTGACAAATAGCGGAATCAGTAAAGGAATCACCGCTTTCATTTTTTGCACTAGACTTCCTTCGCCAAAGTCAACACCACGCGCGCGCTGTGCATTCATGATTTTTTCGGTTTCGTCCATCAATGTCGGCACAAAACGTAAAGCGATCGAAAGCATCAACGATACTTCATGTACTGGAAAGCGAACAACTTTCAATGGTCGTAACAAATATTCGATCGCATCGGATAATTCTAAAGGCGGCGTTGTCAGTGTCAATAAAGTGGACATAAAGATGATCAAAACAAACCGACAAAAAATAAATAGTCCGTTCATGACACCAAATTGAGTGATATTGAAAATCCCCCAACTCCAATACGTTTCTCCACCACTTGTAAACAGTACTTGTAAGCCTACAGTGAATAGGATCAACCAGATCAATGGACGGATACCTCGAATAAAGAATTTGATATCTACTTTTGACAAGAAAACAGCAAATAAGGTAAACGCCGCTAATAAGGCATATGTCTGCCAGTTATTGGCTAAGAAGATAATGCCGATAAAATAGAAACTTGCCAATAACTTTGCACGTGGATCTAACCGATGGATAAATGAGTCTCCAGGCATATAACGACCAAAAATCAATTTATTCATCATGAGCAGTACCTCCCACCAGTTTGACCAATTGGTCCGCTAATGCGTCTGCAGTAATCGGCAATTCATCAAAATGGATGCCTTTTACACGTAGTTCCTCTGCAAACTCAGTGGCTGTTGGTACCCCTAACTGCCGTTCTTTTAACCATTCAAGATGTTGGAAGACTTCTTTTGGTTCTCCGCACTTAACAATGCGACCTTTCTCCAATACATAAACAAAATCGGCATAGTTTGCCACATCATCCATCAAATGGGTGACTAATACAATCGTGATTTGCTGTTCTTTATGCAAACGCCAGAACATATCCATCATTTCTTTTCTTCCTTGTGGATCTAACCCAGCTGTTGGCTCATCTAAGACGAGAACTTCGGGTTTCATAGCTAGAACACCGGCAATCGCTACACGTCGCATTTGACCACCTGACAGCTCGAAAGGCGAGCGTTCTAAATACGTCTCATCTAAGCCGACTTGTTCTAAGGTTTCCTTTGCCAGTAGAGTCGCCTCTTCCTCACTTACACCAAAGTTTTTTGGGCCAAACGCAATATCTCTTGCGACCGTTTCTTCAAACAACTGTGCCTCTGGAAATTGAAAAACAATACCGACTTTTTTTCGAATCGGTTTCAAATTTTTATTATCTGTATCGGGTTTGATCTGACGATCGCCGATTTGGACGGTTCCTTCCGTCGGTTTGATCAACGCATTCAAATGCTGAAGCAAGGTGGATTTCCCACTTCCAGTATGACCCACTAATGCAGTGTAGCTGTTTTCTTTGATCAACAAGTCAATATCAAATAAAGCTCGTTGCTCGAATGGTGTGTTCGGTTGGTACGTAAAGTTTACTTTTTCAAAACGGATGTCCATAACCAATCCACCATCCTTTCTTCTGTCATGTATTCTTTAGGCACTTCAATGCCACGTTCTTTCAAGGCACTTTTTAGTTTTTCAGGAAAAGGCAAATCTAACCCTAGATTGATTAGTTCAGGTCCGGCAGAGAAAATCTCCTTCGGTGTTCCTTCATTTACTAGTTCGCCTTCTTTCATCACGAAAATACGATTTGCATTAGCTGCTTCATCAATATCATGCGTGATTGAAATAACGGTCAGTTGACTTTCCTCTTTGATTTCTTTGATCGTTGTGATGACTTCTTCACGACCTTCAGGATCTAACATACTTGTTGCTTCATCCAAGATGATGATTTCTGGTCGGAGGGCTACAACACCGGCAATCGCCACACGTTGTTTCTGTCCACCGGAAAGACGAACCGGTTCTCTTGTCGCAAAATCAGACATTCGAACTTTTTCAAGAGCATCTTTCACTCGAACAATCATTTCTTCTCGAGGAATGCCTTGATTCTCTAAACCAAAGGCCACATCATCCTCTACTGTTGATCCAACAAATTGATTGTCCGGATTTTGAAAGACCATGCCGACTTTTTGGCGGATCGTCCATATATTCTCTTCATTTAGTATTTGATTACCAACTTTGACCGTCCCAGACTCAGGAAGGAGTAAGCCATTGATCGTTTTTGCAAGCGTTGATTTACCAGAACCATTGTGCCCGATAATCGCGATCCATTCTCCTTTATTGATCGTGAAAGAAACATCTTTCAATGCTGGTCGTAAATCTTCTGGTTGGTATTTGTAATTAATCTTTCCTAATTCAATAATCGGCTCCATAAGTACTCCCTCTTCATCCTAAAGTTCCTATTAACCCTATCAAAAAACTGCTTAGTTTTCAATCATTTCTGATTTTTAAAATGTTTTTTTATACCTTCAAGACTGTCTTGACAGTTAATTGAAGGTACAAAAAAACACTTTATGATGAGTGCATACTCCCCAAACGAATCGCTTGGGGAGCAGCGCTGAGCTAGACTCGGAATAAGTAACTTCCAACATCATAACACTCTAAAAGAATCATCCATAAAGTGATGTTATTAGTGTGATTTTAGACAAGTTCTAAGACAACCATTGGTGCTCCGTCTCCGCGTCTTGGTTCTGTCTTCAAGATACGAGTGTAGCCACCTTGACGTTCAGCATAACGAGGTGCAATATCGTTGAATAACTTTTGTAAAGCTGATTCGATAACGATTTCCTCATTTTCTTCACGCACGCTAGCAACTTCATTACGTACGAAAGCCGCAGCTTGACGACGTGCATGTAAGTCTCCGCGTTTGCCTAAAGTGATCATTTTTTCAGCAGTTGAGCGAACTTCTTTCGCACGAGCTTCTGTAGTCACAATACGTTCATTAATTAATAAGTCAGTTGTTAAATCACGCAACATCGCTTTACGTTGGCTAGATGTGCGTCCTAGTTTACGATAACTCACGTTGGTTTCCCTCCTTCGTAAAAGGTTTAATCTTCTTTACGTAAACCTAAACCTAAGTCATGCAATTTTGCTTTAACTTCTTCCAATGATTTACGTCCTAAGTTACGGACTTTGATCATTTCTGGCTCAGATTTATTCGTAAGTTCTTGTACAGTATTGATTCCTGCACGTTTTAAGCAATTATAAGAGCGAACAGATAAGTCTAATTCTTCAATCGTCATTTCTAACATTTTTTCTTTTTGTGTTTCTTCTTTTTCGACCATGATTTCAGCGTTTTTCGCTTCATCAGTTAGGTTGACAAAGATGTCTAAATGTTCAGTCATGATTTTTGCAGATAAACTCATTGCTTCCAATGGTTCGATTGAACCATCTGTCCAGATCTCCATTGTCAATTTATCAAAATCTTCACGATGTCCAACACGTGTGTTTTCTACTTGGTAGTTGACACGACGTACAGGCGTGTAGATTGAATCGACTGGAAGAACACCAATTGGCATATCTTCTTTTTTGTTTTCATCTGCTTGAACATAACCACGTCCTGGTTTCACCGTTAGGCGAGCATGGAACGTAGCACCTTCAGATACACTGCAGATGTACATATCTTTGTTAAGAATTTCTACCTCACTATCAACGATAATATCGCCAGCAGTTACTGTAGCAGGTCCGGTAATATCGATCTCAAGGGTTTTTTCTTCTTGACCATACATTTTCAGTGCTAAACCTTTAATGTTCAAGATGATTTGAGTGACGTCTTCTCTAACACCTTTGATGGTAGAGAATTCATGCAGTACACCATCGATTTGAATATTAGTGATGGCAGCACCTGGCAAAGAAGATAATAAAATACGACGTAGGGAATTCCCTAAAGTAGTCCCATACCCTCTTTCAAGAGGTTCAACGATGAACTTGCCATAATCTTTTTCTTCATCAATTTTTGCGATTCTTGGTTTTTCGAACTCAATCATTCTTATCTTTACCCCTTTCAAAACGAAAAGTGTCTTGTTCAATGACGTTACTAATAGAACTCAAAATGAGAGGCACTCATTAAACACGACGGCGTTTTGGAGGGCGGGCACCATTATGAGGAACTGGAGTCACGTCACGAATTGCAGTCACTTCTAAACCTGTTGCTTGTAATGAACGAATTGCTGCTTCACGTCCAGAACCAGGTCCCTTAACTGTTACTTCAACAGTTTTTAATCCGTGTTCCATTGCTGCTTTTGTAGCTGTTTCTGCTGCCATTTGAGCGGCAAAAGGAGTTGATTTTTTGCTTCCTTTGAAACCTAATGAACCAGCTGATGACCACGCTAAAGCATTTCCGTGAGTATCAGTGATCATGATGATTGTGTTGTTGAATGTAGAGTGGATATGTGCAATCCCAGCTTCTATATTCTTTTTCACACGGCGTTTACGATTCACTTTTTTTGCTACCATGAAGATTTAACCTCCTTCACTTAAGAATTATTTTTTCTTGCCAGCGATAGCGCGAGCTGGGCCTTTACGAGTACGTGCATTGTTTTTCGTGTTTTGTCCACGAACAGGCAATCCACGACGGTGACGGATTCCACGGTAAGAACCGATTTCCATCAAGCGTTTGATGTTTAAGTTCACTTCACGACGAAGATCCCCTTCAACTTTTAATTTATCTACTTCTGCACGGATAGCATCTGTTTGTTCATTCGTTAATTCACGAACGCGAACATCTTCAGATACGCCAGCATTAGCTAAGATTTGTTTCGCAGTAGTGTTACCAATACCATAGATATAAGTAAGTGAAACTACTACACGTTTATCACGAGGAATATCTACTCCTGCAATACGAGCCATATTTAGTGCACCTCCATTTATCCTTGACGTTGTTTATGTTTTGGATTTGCTGGGCAAATCACCATAACGCGTCCTTTACGACGAATTACTTTACAATGTTCACACATTGGTTTTACTGATGGTCTTACTTTCATGATAATACCTCCTGTAGTTTTACGGAGTACAATTATTTAAAGCGATAAGTAATACGGCCACGGTTTAAATCATATGGAGACAATTCAACCGTCACTTTGTCACCAGGTAGAATACGAATGTAGTGCATACGAATTTTACCTGAAACAGTAGCAAGAACTTGGTGTCCGTTTTCTAGTTCAACTTTAAACATTGCATTCGGCAAAGTTTCGACGACTGTACCTTCGACTTCAATCATATCTTCTTTTGCCACGCACAGTACCTCCTTGTACTTGTTTCGCATTTTCACACGATAAAATGGCGGAAACTGCAGTTCCCACCTCAAAATTCTCAAAATGGATCATCTAGAGGATTCTCTAGAAGTCGGACTGACATATTCTATCATAATTTATTGAACTTGACAAGAGTAACTGCTTAATGCAAGTCGGCTACGGGCAATCGTGCTATTTTTCAATGATTTTTTGGACATCAGTAAATACAGCATCGATTTCACGATCACCATCGATAGTGTGTAGCAAACCTTGTTCTTTATAATAAGCCAAGATTGGTTCACTATTTTTGATGTTGATAGCCAGACGATTTTTAACCGTCTCAGGTTTATCATCTTCTCTTTGATAGAATTCATGCCCACCACAACGATCACATGTGTCTTCAACTTTTGTAGGGTTGAAAATTTTATGGTAAGTTGCTCCACAGTTACGGCAAATGAAGCGGCCTGCTAAACGCTCAACCAAAACTTCTTCACCCACGTGGATATCGATGACAGCATCAATTTGTTTATTTAAATCTTTTAACATTGCATCTAGAGCTTCTGCTTGCTCGATTGTACGAGGAAAGCCATCTAATAAGAAGCCTTTCTCTGTATCGGGTTCTGCTAAACGCTCTTTTACGATTCCATTTGTTACTTCATCAGGAACTAATGCACCTTTATCCATATAAGACTTTGCTTCCAAGCCAAGAGCTGTTTCATTTTTGATAGCTGCACGAAACATATCTCCTGTTGAGATGTGAGGAATCCCATAAGCGTCAATGATTTTTTCAGCTTGTGTTCCTTTACCTGCACCTGGCAGCCCCATTAAAATGAGGTTCATTGCTTTCCCTCCTAATAAATGTGAGAACGTGTGTTGAGGAAAAACCTCAACACGCTTTCTTACTCAATAAAGCCAACATATTTACGTTTCAGCATTAAGCCTTCTAACTGTTTCGCAGTTTCTAAAGCCACACCGATCACGATCAACAGACTTGTACCACCTAACCCGATTGATTGTGGCAGATCCCAAATCATTTGTGCAATGATTGGTAATAACGCCACTAAACCAAGAAATAGTGCTCCGACTGTACTTAATCGCATCAATAAGCTTGAGACATACTCTTCAGTTCCCTTACCAGGGCGTACACTTGGTATATAGCTTCCTTGCTTTTGTAAGTTCTCCGCTAATTTCTCAGGGTTTACTTGAACAAAGGCATAGAAGAATGTAAATGCGACGATCAATACCGTATAAATCGTTGCGCCAGGCACCGTATTATAGTTAAAGATCTCCATCATTATTTTATACCAATTTTCAGATCCGAATCGGCCACTTAACGCTTGTAACACAGCATTTGGTGTCGCAATAAATGAACTTGCAAAGATAACCGGAATTACCCCAGCAGCATTTACTTTCAACGGTAGATAACTACTTGTTGGCGCACCTGCTATACGTTTTGTGTACTGAATCGGGATCTTACGTTCAGCTTGTTGGAAAAATGTTACGAATGTCACGATTGCTAGAACCGCAACTAGTAAGATGGCAACGAAAATTGCAGATCTCCAGATATCGGAAGAATTGATATTTACGAAGTAATCTTCATAAATTTCACGTACACTTTCCGGTAATCTTGAAATGATCCCTGCAAAGATGATCATTGACACACCGTTACCGATACCTTTTTCAGTGATTTGTTCACCCAACCAAGTAACAAACATCGTTCCTGCAGTTAAGATCAAACCGATCGTTACATAAGTAGAGACATTTGGATTGTTGACAAAACCTAATTGAGCGTATTGGTTAAATCCTGCTGTGATACCGACAGATTGGATAAATGCCAATACTAACGTCAAATATCTTGTTGCCTGATTCAACTTTTTACGACCAACTTCACCTTGTTTCGACCATTCCACAAAACGTGGCACGATATCCATTTGTAATAATTGGATAACGATCGAAGCAGTAATGTAAGGCGAAACCCCCATCGAAAAGATCGAGAAGTTTTGCATTGCACTACCACTTACCAAGTTCAACATGTTGAAAAACGGTAAGCTAGATAGGTCTTGTAATGAGCTTGCATTTACGCCGGGAACAGTGATATGTGCCCCTAAACGAAAAACAAAGAGAACAAATACAGTAAAAAGGATTTTCGATCTAATATCTTTGACCTTAAACGCGTCTTTTAATAGTTTAAGCATTAGATCACCTCAACAGAGCCACCAGCCGCTTCGATTGCTTCTTGTGCTGCTTTTGAGAATTTAGCTGCTTTCACAGTTAACTTTTTGTTCAATTCTCCGTTAGCTAAAACTTTGATTCCAGCTTTTTCGTTTTTCACGATTCCAGCTTCTACTAAAGCAACAGGAGTTACTTCAGCTCCGTCTTCAAAGCGATTCAAGACATCTAAATTAACGACTGCGTAGTCCTTACGGTTAACATTTGTAAATCCACGTTTTGGTAAACGACGGAACAATGGTGTTTGTCCCCCTTCGAATCCTAGACGTACACCACCGCCTGAACGAGCTTTTTGTCCTTTTTGACCACGTCCGGCAGTTTTTCCGTTACCTGAAGAAGTACCACGACCAACACGGTTACGTACTTGGCGTGAACCTTCAGCGGGTTTTAATTCATGAAGTTTCATAGGTTTGGCACCTCCTTAATTGTCCTAGTTCTTATTTTATTTGTTTAATTAAACTTCTTCAACGTCCACTAAGTGAGAAACAGTGTTGATCATGCCTTTGATTGCTTCATTAGCAGGCTTAACCACAGAACTGTTAATCTTTGTAAGACCTAACGCTTTAACAGTATCGCGTTGGTTTTGAGGACGTCCGATAATACTGCGTTTTAAAGTTACTTTTAATTCAGCCATTATGTTTGTCCTCCTTATCCGATTAATTCTTCCACTGATTTGCCACGTAGAGCTGCAACTTCTTCAGCACGTTTTAATTGTTTCAAACCTTCAACAGTTGCGCGAACAACGTTGATTGGTGTGTTTGAGCCTAAAGATTTAGAAGTGATATCTGCTACCCCTGCTAATTCTAATACGGCACGAACTGGTCCACCAGCAGCAACCCCAGAACCTTCAACAGCAGGTTTCATTAGGATTCTACCACCACTAAAAGCACCGATTACTTCGTGTGGGATTGTTGAACCAACCATAGGTACTTCAACTAAGTTTTTCTTCGCATCTTCAATTGCTTTACGGATCGCTTCAGGTACTTCTTGTGCTTTACCAGTACCAAATCCTACGTGTCCGTTTTTGTCACCGACAACAACTAAAGCAGCAAAACGTAGACGACGTCCACCTTTAACAACTTTTGTTACACGGTTAATTGCAACAACGCGGTCTTCTAATTCCAAATGTTTTGGATCGATATAAACCATGAATGGTATTCCTCCTTCTTCTAAAATTCTAGTCCATTTTCGCGAGCAGCTTCAGCTAAAGCTTGCACACGGCCATGGTAAAGGTATCCACCACGGTCAAAGACTACGACTTTAATGCCTTTTTCAGTTGCGCGTTCAGCAACTAATTTACCGACAGCTTGTGCTGCTTCTGTTTTTGTTCCACCTGAAATTTCTTTATCCAAGGTAGAGGCACTTGCTAGCGTTACACCCGCTACGTCATCAATAAGTTGCGCGTAGATGTTTTTGTTAGAACGAAAAACGTTCAAGCGTGGGCGCTCAGCAGTACCAGAGATAGTGTTACGTACACGACGGTGTCTCTTTTGACGTGTTTTGTTCTTATCTGGTTTTGTAATCACAATTGTCACCTCTTTATTTTTATTTTTTCTACTGTCAGACAGTAGAAATGATCAGTTTTGAAAAAATAGAAGCTGCGGCACAAGTAAACTCTCTCTTAATGAAGAAATACTTCAGCAAAATCCTTTTTTCCTGCTGCTGGCTTCTATGAAATTTTTCGAAACGATTATTTACCAGTTTTACCTTCTTTACGGCGTACGAATTCGCCAACATAACGAATACCTTTACCTTTATAAGGTTCTGGAGGACGAGTACCACGGATGTTCGCAGCTAATTCGCCAACTTCTTCTTTGTTCGCACCCTTCACAATTACTTGTGTGTTAGATGGGACTTCAACAGTCACGCCAGTTGGTGGTGTGATTTCTACTGGATGTGAGTAACCAACGTTCAATACAAGTTTTGTTCCTTGCATTTGCGCACGGTACCCAACCCCGATTAATTCTAATCCTTTTTGGAAACCTTCACTAACACCTACAACCATGTTGTTGAAGTTAGCACGAGTTGTTCCATGGATAGTTTTCATTTCTTTACTGTCATTTGGACGAGTGAATGTCACTTCATTTCCTTCGATATTCATTTTGATATCAGCAGAAAATGTACGAGTCAATTCCCCTTTTGGTCCTTTAACTGTAACGTTGTTTCCATCTTGAGTGATAGTTACACCTTCAGGGATCACAACGATCTTATTTCCAATACGGCTCACTTAAAGACACCTCCTTGTAGATTCTACTTGATTACCATACGTAAGCGATAACTTCGCCGCCGATGTTTTTCTCACGAGCTTCTTTATCAGTGACAACACCTTCAGAAGTCGAAATAATAGCGATACCTAAGCCATTTAAAACTTTTGGCACTTCGCCAGCTTTAACATAAACACGTAAGCCTGGTTTAGAAATACGTTTTAAGTTTGTAATAACACGTTCGCCGCTTTTACCAAATTTTAGGAAAACGCGGATCACGCCTTGCTTGTCATCTTCGATATATTCAACATCACGGACGAAACCTTCACGTTTCAAGATTTCAGCGATGTCACGTTTAATTTTTGATGCAGGAACTTCTAAAGCCTCATGTTTAACCATGTTTGCATTACGGATACGAGTTAGAAAATCTGCAATTGGATCTGTCATGACCATTGAACTTTTACCTCCTTCTTATGCGAATTTACTTTTTTACCAGCTAGCTTTCTTCACGCCGGGAATTTGACCTTTATAGGCAAGTTCGCGGAAGCAAATACGGCAAAGATGGAACTTACGATAAACTGAATGTGGACGTCCGCAACGTTCGCAACGAGTGTAAGCTTGTGTTGAATGTTTTGCAGGACGTTTGTTTTTAGCAATCATTGATTTTTTAGCCACGTAGTTCGCCTCCTTTAATTATTTTTGGAATGGCATGCCTAATTGTGTCAACAACTCACGAGATTCTTCATCTGTGTTCGCTGTCGTTACAATGACGATGTCCATACCACGTACTTTATCTACTAAATCATAATCTACTTCTGGGAAGATCAATTGTTCTTTAATACCTAAAGTGTAGTTTCCACGACCATCAAAGGCTTTTTTACTTACACCATGGAAGTCACGTACACGTGGTAGAGAAACTGATACTAATTTATCTAAAAATTCGTACATTCTTTCTCCGCGTAAGGTAACTTTTGCTCCAATTGGCATTCCTTCACGTAAACGGAATCCAGCGATTGATTTTTTAGCTTTTGTGATCATTGGTTTTTGTCCAGTGATCAAAGTTAGTTCTTCAACTGCTTTGTCTAAGTTTTTAGCGTTTGATACCGCATCACCAACACCCATGTTGATGACGATCTTTTCAACTTTAGGTGTTTGCATAACAGAGCTATAGTCAAATTTTTCCATCAATGATGGAGTTACTTCTTTAAGATATTTTTCTTTTAGGCGGTTCATTCAGTAAGACCCTCCTTCCTTAAACTTTTTATTTATCTAAAACTTCACCGGTTTTTTTAGAAACACGGACTTTTTTTCCGTCTACTTCTTTGTAGCCAACTCGGCCAGCTACACCAGTAGAGTCGATGACCATCACGTTAGAAACGTGAAGTGGCGCTTCCATCTCAACAATTCCACCTTGAGGAGCAGCTTGAGAAGGTTTTTGGTGTTTTTTGATCATGTTCACACCTTCGACAACTACTTTATCCTGTTTAGGAAACGCTGCTAATACAACGCCTTCTTTGTTTTTGTCTTTACCGGTGATCACTTTAACTTTATCGCCTTTTTTAACAAACATAACTGTTTCGCACCTCCTTTGTTAAGTGTCTCAAGATTATAAAACTTCTGGTGCTAGAGAAACGATCTTCATGAAGTTGTTTTCACGTAGTTCACGTGCAACTGGCCCAAAGATACGTGTTCCACGAGGGCTTTTATCATCACGAATAATCACTGCAGCATTTTCATCAAACTTGATATATGAACCGTCTGCACGACGAGCTCCTGATTTTGTACGAACGATAACGGCTTTAACGACGTCACCTTTTTTGACAACCCCACCTGGCGTTGCTTGTTTAACCGTAGCAACGATCACATCACCGATATTCGCAGTTTTGCGACCAGATCCGCCAAGGACTTTGATCGTCAAAATTTCACGTGCGCCTGAATTATCAGCGATTCTTAAACGACTTTCTGCTTGGATCACGTTGTGTATCCTCCTTTCAGATTTTGCATTCAATCTATATAGGAAAATCTCGTGTTATTAGATAATAACTGCTTCTTCGACTATTTCCAACAAACGGAAACGTTTTGTAGCTGATAATGGACGAGTTTCCATAATTCTCACGATGTCGCCAACTTTTGCTGTGTTGTTTTCATCATGTACTTTGTACTTCTTAGAATAGTTCATACGTTTACCGTAGATAGGGTGGTTTTTCTTTGTTTCGACAGCAACGGTAATTGTTTTATCCATTTTGTCTGATACCACGCGACCTTGATAAACTTTGCGTTGATTTCTTTCTTCAGTCATACGCTTAATGGCCTCCTTCCATAATTACTTAGCTTGTTCACGCAAAACTGTTTTGATGCGTGCAATCGATTTACGTACTTCTTTAATACGTGCAGTGTTTTCTAATTGACCTGTTGCTAATTGGAATCTAAGATTAAACAATTCTTCTTTTAATTGTTTTTCTTGATCAAGCATTTCGGCAGTGGTTAATTCTCTGATTTCTTTAACCTTCATTCGATTCACCACCCATTTCCTCACGTTTTACGATCTTAGTTTTCATTGGTAATTTGTGAGAAGCTAAACGTAATGCTTCACGAGCTACTTCTTCAGAAACGCCTGCAATTTCAAACATGATTTTACCACGTTTTACTGGTGCAACCCATCCTTCAGGAGCCCCTTTACCTTTACCCATACGAACGCCGATCGCTTTAGATGTATATGATTTATGAGGGAAAATTTTGATCCATACTTTCCCGCCACGTTTCATGTAACGAGTCATAGCAATACGAGAAGCTTCGATCTGACGGTTTGTGATCCAGTGTGATTCAACAGCTTGTAAGCCGTATTCACCGAATGCTACTTCTTTTCCGCCTTTTGCTTCACCGCGCATTTTTCCGCGGAATTCACGACGGTGTTTTACACGTTTAGGTACTAACATGTTTATTTCCCTCCTTTCTCAGTGTTTTTTTTAGTTGGAAGAATTTCTCCACGATAGATCCACACTTTAACTCCTAGTTTTCCGTATGTTGTATCTGCTTCTTCCCATGCGTAATCAATATCCGCACGCAAAGTGTGAAGAGGAACTGTTCCTTCTGAGTATCCTTCTGAACGAGCGATATCCGCACCGTTTAGACGTCCAGATACTTGAGTTTTGATCCCTTTAGCGCCAGAACGCATTGAACGTTGGATCGCTTGTTTTTGAGCGCGACGGAATGCAACACGGTTTTCTAATTGACGTGCAATTCCTTCACCTACTAATTTAGCATCTAAATCTGGTTTTTTGATTTCCACGATGTTGATATGGATTCTTTTACCAGTTAATTTGTTTAATTCTTTTCTTAGGTTTTCGACTTCAGATCCGCCTTTACCAATAACCATACCTGGTTTAGCTGTGTGGATTGAAATGTTTACGCGGCCAGTTGCGCGTTCGATTTCAATTGTTGATACAGCAGCATCAGCAAGTCTAGTTGAAATAAATTTACGGATTCTTAAATCTTCGTGTAAGAACTCTGCATACTCTTTTTCAGCAAACCATTTTGCATCCCAGTCGCGGATGATGCCTACACGCATTCCAATTGGATGTACTTTTTGACCCACAGATTATCCCTCCTTATTTTTCTGATACGACTACCGTGATATGACTTGTACGTTTGTTGATTGGTGAAGCTGAACCCTTTGCACGTGGACGGAAACGTTTCATTGTTGGTCCTTCGTTAACAAATGCTTCAGATACTACCAAGTTCTCAACATCTAAGTCAAAGTTGTTTTCTGCATTTGCAATTGCTGACATCAATACTTTCTCGATGATCCCAGCAGATTTGTTTGGTGTGAATTTCAAAATTGAAATTGCATCCGCAACACTTTTACCTCTGATAAGGTCAATTACTAGACGCGCTTTACGAGGTGAAGTGCGAACTGTTTTTGCAGTTGCTTTAGCTGATGTGATTTGTTCTGCCATTTGCTTTTATCCTCCCCTCGAATTAGCGTCTCGTTTTCTTGTCGTCAGCGACATGCCCACGATAAGTTCTAGTTGGTGCGAATTCACCTAATTTGTGTCCTACCATATCTTCTTGGATGTAAACTGGTACGTGTTTACGTCCATCGTATACTGCGATGGTATATCCAACAAAACTTGGGAAAATTGTCGAACGACGAGACCAAGTTTTGATTACTTTTTTCTTTTCGGCCCCTGCTTGAGCTTCAACTTTACTCATTAAATGCTCATCAACGAAAGGCCCTTTCTTTAAACTACGACCCATGGTGAACCTCCTCTCAAAATGTGCGACACATGGTCAAAGTAATTATTTATTTTTACGACGAACGATAAGTTTGTCTGATTTAGCTTTCTTGTTACGAGTTTTGTAACCAAGAGCTGGTTGACCCCAAGGAGAAACTGGAGCTTTACGTCCGATTGGAGCTTTACCTTCACCACCACCGTGTGGGTGATCGTTAGGGTTCATTACGCTACCACGTACAGTTGGGCGTTTACGCATCCAACGAGAGCGGCCAGCTTTACCAATATTGATAAGTTCGTGTTGTTCGTTACCTACAGAACCGATTGTTGCACGGCATGCAGCTAAGATCATGCGAACTTCACCAGAGTTCAAGCGGATCAATACGTATTTGCCTTCTTTACCAAGTACTTGAGCACTTGTACCAGCAGAACGGATCAATTGTCCACCTTTACCAGGTTTCATTTCAATATTGTGGATCACAGTACCAACTGGAATGTTTTCTAAAGGAAGAGCATTTCCGACTTTGATATCTGCTTCAGGACCTGAAACAAGTTTCATTCCAACTTGTAGTCCTTTTGGTGCTAAGATGTAAGCTTTCACTCCATCTTCATAATGTACTAACGCGATGTTAGCTGAACGGTTTGGATCATATTCGATCGTTTGAACAGTAGCAACAACGTTGTCTTTGTTACGTTTGAAATCGATCACGCGGTATTGGCGTTTGTGTCCGCCACCTTGATGACGTACAGTGATGCGGCCGTTGTTATTACGTCCAGCATGGTTTTTCAATGGCTGTAACAATGTTTTTTCAGGTGTTGATGTTGTGATTTCAGCAAAATCAGAACCTGTCATGTTACGACGGCCATTTGTGGTAGGTTTGTACTTTTTAATCGCCACGTTTTCCCCTCCTAATTTAATCAGTTATCGAGTGTTGCTTATTCAGCAGCTTCGAATAATTGGATTTCTTTTGAATCTTCAGTCAATGTAACGATCGCTTTGCGACGTTTTTTTGTATATCCTGCATATTTGCCCATACGTTTGAATTTCGCACGTACGTTCACGATGTTCACGTTTTTGACTTTCACGTCAAAAGCAGCTTCAACCGCTTGTTTTACTAAAGTTTTGTTTGCGCGAGTGTCTACTTCGAAAGTATATTTCTTGTCATCCATGGCAAGCATTGATTTCTCAGTGATCACTGGGCGTTTGATTACGTCTAGTAAGTTCATTATGCAAGCACCTCCTCAATTTGAGTAAGAGCAGTTTGTGTTGCTAAAACTTTTGTATTTGATACAACATCTAGAACGCTAACGTTGTCAGAAGTTACTACAGAAACGTTTGATAAGTTACGTGCAGATAAAGCTGCAAAGTCGTTACCAGGTTCTAGTACAACCAATACTTTAGAGTCAATAGATAATTTAGCAAGAACTTCTTTGAATTCTTTTGTTTTTGGTGCATCAAAGCTTAATCCTTCGATTGCTACCAAGTTGTTTTCTGCAACTTTTTCTGATAATACAGATTTCATTGCTAAACGACGAACTTTTTTAGGAAGTTTGTAGCTGTAAGAACGTGGTGTTGGTCCGAAGACTACGCCACCTCCACGCCATTGCGGTGAACGGATTGATCCTTGACGAGCACGACCAGTTCCTTTTTGACGCCATGGTTTACGGCCACCGCCTCGAACAGCGCTACGGTTTTTAACCGCATGTGTTCCTTGTCTTAATGATGCGCGTTGCATAACGATTGCGTCGTAAACAACACTTTCATTTGGTTCAATTCCGAAGATTTCTTCGTTAAGAGTGATTTCACCGTTTTGGCTTCCATCTTGTTTGAATAATGCTACATTCGGCATTCCTTAGTTCCTCCTTTCTTCCTACTATTATTTAGCTTTCACAGCTGATTTGATAGTGATTAATGATTTTTTCGCTCCAGGAACGTTACCTTTGATCAAGATTACGTTTCTTTCAGCATCTACACGTACAACTTCCAAGTTTTGGATAGTTACGCGGTTGCCACCCATACGGCCAGCAAGACGTTTGTTTTTGAATACACGGTTAGGTGCAACTGGACCCATTGACCCAGGACGACGATGGTAGCGAGAACCGTGAGCCATTGGTCCGCGGCTTTGGCCGTGACGTTTGATAACCCCTTGGAATCCTTTACCTTTCGTAGTACCTGTTACATCAATAATGTCTCCTGCTTGGAAAACATCAACTGTAATTTCTTTTCCTACTTCATATTCTCCTAGCTCAACATTTTTGAATTCACGAATGAAGCGCTTAGGAGCCGTGTTTGCTTTTGCAACATGACCTTTCGCAGGTTTGTTTGATAAAACTTCACGTTTGTCTTGGTAACCAACTTGAATAGCTTCGTAGCCATCAGTTTCCATTGTTTTTACTTGTAGTACTACGTTTGGCGTAGCTTCTACAACAGTAACTGGAATTAATTCGCCAGATTCAGTGAAGATTTGTGTCATTCCCACTTTTTTCCCTAAGATTCCTTTGGTCATGAGTACACCTCCATTATTATTAGTTTAGTTTTTATAGTTTGATTTCGATGTTAACACCTGATGGTAAGTCAAGCTTCATTAAAGCATCAACTGTTTTTGGTGTTGGGTTCACAATGTCGATAAGACGTTTGTGTGTACGCATTTCGAATTGTTCGCGTGAATCTTTGTATTTGTGAGTCGCACGAATAACTGTGTAAAGACTGCGTTCAGTTGGTAATGGAATTGGACCAGAAACGCCAGCTCCAGTTCTTTTTGCAGTTTCCACGATTTTATCCGCTGATTGATCTAAAATACGGTGTTCATACGCTTTTAAACGGATACGAATTTTTTGTTTTGCCATCTTGTTCCCTCCTTCGCCTATTTTGAAAAGTAGACATAGCTCCACGAAAATTTCCGTCACGCTCGTTCGTGGCAAAGCGTCCGGGCGTGTCGCAACCTCTCGTTTCTTAGCCGACAAAATCATTTTGATTTCGTCTGTGCCATTCACCTAAGGTAAACGCACCTTTGTCATTATAATATATCTAAATTCACAACGCAAGGTTTTTTTGCTGTAAAAAACAATTTATTTTCATAAATTTTCATTCAATTAAAAAAAAGAAATCCTTCTCTTTTTTTATAGAAGGATTTGTTGTTTTTCCTTCCAATTTCCATTCGCCTATTTAGAGGAAAAAGCCAATTCACTACATATTAAGAATATTTTTGGATATTCCTCTCTTTCATAGCCTCTCCTCTAATCAATTGTTTGCTGAAATAAAAAAAGTTCGAGGCAAAGGATCAAGATCCTTGCCTCGAACTTCAACGTCCGAATAAATGTTACTTTGTTAGGCTTAAAATGAATTAAGCTTTGATTTCTGTAACGACACCGGCACCAACTGTACGTCCGCCTTCACGGATTGAGAATTTAGTACCGTTTTCGATAGCGATTGGGTGGATTAATTCAACTTCCATTGTTACGTTGTCGCCAGGCATAACCATTTCAGTTCCTTCTGGTAATTCAACAACACCAGTTACGTCAGTCGTACGGAAGTAGAATTGTGGACGGTAGTTAGTGAAGAATGGAGTATGACGTCCACCTTCTTCTTTAGTCAACACGTATACTTCTGCAGAGAATTTTGTATGAGGTGTGATTGTACCTGGTTTAGCTAAAACTTGACCACGTTGGATGTCTTCACGTGAAACACCACGTAATAACGCACCAATGTTATCGCCTGCTTCAGCGTAGTCTAATAATTTACGGAACATTTCAACACCAGTTACAGTTGTTTGAGCTGTTTCTTCTGCGATACCAACGATATCGATAACGTCACCAACACGAACTTGTCCACGTTCAACACGTCCTGTAGCAACAGTACCACGACCAGTGATTGAGAATACGTCCTCAACTGGCATCATGAATGGTTTGTCGTTATCACGTTCTGGAGTTGGGATATATTCGTCAACTGCAGCCATCAATTCAAGAATTTTTTCTTCGTATGAAGCGTCGCCTTCTAAAGCTCTTAAAGCTGAACCAGCGATTACAGGAACATCGTCACCAGGGAATTCGTATTCTGTTAATAGGTCACGAACTTCCATTTCAACTAATTCAAGTAATTCTTCGTCATCAACCATATCTACTTTGTTCAAGAATACAACGATGTATGGTACACCAACTTGACGAGATAATAGGATGTGTTCACGAGTTTGAGGCATAGGGCCGTCAGCAGCAGAAACAACTAAGATTGCTCCGTCCATTTGAGCAGCACCAGTGATCATGTTTTTAACGTAGTCCGCGTGTCCTGGGCAGTCAACGTGAGCATAGTGACGTGCGTCAGTTTCGTACTCAACGTGAGCTGTTGAGATAGTGATTCCGCGTTCGCGTTCTTCAGGAGCACCATCGATTTGATCGTAAGCCATTGCTTGGCCGCCGTTTTTCTTAGATAGTACAGTTGTGATTGCAGCTGTTAAAGTTGTTTTACCATGGTCAACGTGTCCGATAGTACCAATGTTAACGTGTGGTTTCGAACGGTCAAATTTTTCTTTTGCCATTTTAAAATATCCTCCCTAAAATTACAGTTTAATTTTTATTTGTCTGATAGGTATGTGATAGACAAAATTGCCGATCACATGCCCGTATCATCAAAAGTTATTTTACACGAAACTGCATAAAAAATACAGTCTCTAGATAAATCTCTTCACGAGACTACCTTGCTTTAAGAAATTATTCAGCTTTTCCGCCGTTTTTCTTAATGATTTCTTCTTGAACAGATTTCGGTACGTCTTCGTAGTGGTCAAATACCATCATGAATGTACCACGACCTTGAGTTGCTGAACGCAATGTAGTCGCGTATCCGAACATTTCTGCCAATGGAACGATTGCATTAACGATTTGTGAATTACCGTGTGCTTCCATTCCTTCGACACGTCCGCGTCGGCTTGTTACGTGTCCCATGATATCACCTAAGTAATCTTCTGGTACAGTAATCGTAACTTTCATCATTGGTTCAAGGATCACAGGACGTGCGTGTTTTGCAGCAGCTCTTAGAGCCATTGATGCAGCAACACGGAACGCTGTTTCATTTGAATCGACGTCATGGTATGAACCATCGTAAAGTTTTGCTTTGATATCCACTAATGGGTATCCAGCAAGAACACCGTTATTCATTGATTCTTCTAATCCTTTTTCAACTGCTGGGATGTATTCACGTGGAACCACACCACCAACGATTGCGTTTTCGAATTCGAAGCCTTTTCCTTCTTCGTTTGGTGTAAATTCAACCCATACGTGACCGTATTGACCTTTACCACCAGACTGACGTACAAATTTACCTTCCGCTTTTGTTGCTTCACGGAATGTTTCGCGGTAAGAAACTTGAGGCGCACCAACGTTTGCTTCAACTTTAAATTCGCGTTTCATACGGTCTACTAATACGTCCAAGTGCAACTCACCCATACCTGAGATAACTGTTTCACCTGTTTCAACGTTTGTTTCAACACGGAATGAAGGATCTTCTTCTGCAAGTTTTTGCAACGCAACACCCATTTTATCTTGGTCAGCTTTTGATTTAGGCTCAACAGCGACTTGGATAACTGGTTCTGGGAATTCGATTGATTCAAGGATAACTGGTGCATCTAATGCACACAATGTGTCCCCTGTTGTTGTATCTTTCAATCCAACAGCAGCGGCGATATCACCTGAATACACTTTGTCGATTTCTTGACGAGTGTTTGCGTGCATTTGTAGGATACGACCGATACGCTCTTTTTTGCCTTTTGATGCGTTCAATACGTATGAACCACTTTCAAGGACACCAGAGTAGACACGGAAGAAAGTTAGACGACCTACGAATGGGTCAGTCATTACTTTAAATGCTAATGAAGCAAAAGGAGCTTCGTCATCTGCAGGACGAGTTGTTTCTTCGTCTGTTTTTGAGTCAATACCTTTGATTGCTTCAATATCAAGTGGTGATGGCAAGTAATCAAGAACAGCATCCAACATCAATTGGACCCCTTTATTCTTGAATGCTGAACCAGCTAACACAGGGAAGAACTCAACGTTGATTGTTGCACGACGGATACCGGCAATCAATTCTTCTTGAGTGATTTCTTCACCTTCAAGATATTTCATCATTAGTTCTTCGTCTGTTTCAGCAACAGCTTCGACTAATTTTTCACGCCATTCTTGTGCTTGTTCTGCATATTCTTCAGGAATTTCAGTTTCTTGGATGTCTGTGCCTAGATCGTTTGTGTAGATCTCTGCTTTCATCGTTACCAAGTCAATGATACCTGTGAAGTTATCTTCAGAACCGATTGGCAATTGGATTGGATGCGCGTTCGCTTGTAAGCGATCGTGCAATGATTTTACTGAGTATAAGAAGTCTGCACCGATTTTATCCATTTTGTTACAGAATACGATACGAGGTACTCGGTACTCAGTTGCTTGACGCCAAACAGTTTCAGTTTGAGGTTCAACACCTGATTGTGCATCAAGTACAGTTACAGCACCATCCAATACACGTAGAGAACGTTGAACTTCGATTGTGAAGTCTACGTGTCCTGGTGTATCGATGATATTTACGCGGTAACCTTTCCACTGCGCAGTAGTGGCAGCAGATGTAATCGTGATACCACGTTCTTGTTCTTGTTCCATCCAGTCCATCTGTGAAGCTCCTTCGTGAGTTTCACCGATTTTATGGATTTTACCAGTATAGTACAAGATACGCTCTGTTGTTGTAGTTTTACCTGCATCAACGTGAGCCATGATACCAATATTACGAGTTTTTTCTAGCGAAAATTCTCTTGCCATTTTCTTACTCCTCTCTTTGTTTAAATCGATTGTAAATTGACTTTCTGCTGTGGGATTAGCCGACAGACAGAGAGGATCTTACCAACGATAATGAGCAAATGCGCGGTTCGCGTCTGCCATTTTGTGTGTGTCTTCGCGTTTTTTAACAGAAGCTCCAGTATTGTTTGCAGCGTCCATGATTTCTTTCGCTAAGCGTTCTTCCATTGTGTGTTCACCGCGCAAGCGAGCGTAGTTAACTACCCAACGTAGCGCTAAAGTCGTACGACGTTCAGGGCGAACTTCAACTGGTACTTGATAGTTTGAACCCCCAACACGACGTGCTTTAACTTCAAGAACAGGCATAACATTGTTCATTGCTTGTTCAAACACTTCTAATGGATCGTTACCTGTAGATTCTTTGATCAAATCAAAGGCATTATAGATAATATTAGCAGCAACACCGCGTTTTCCGTCAACCATTACACGGTTGATCAAGCGAGTTACTAATTTTGAGTTATAAATAGGATCTGGTAAAACATCACGTTTTGCAACAGGACCTTTACGTGGCATCCGTAACTCCTCCTTCCGAAATATTCTTCATAGTTGATCGAACGACTATTATATAGTAGGTTCGATTTTCATTTGTAGTAAATAATTAAAATTAAGCTTTAGGTCTTTTCGTACCGTATTTAGAACGGCTTTGTTTACGGTCGTTCACACCAGCAGTATCTAGTGCACCACGAACGATATGATAACGTACCCCTGGTAAGTCTTTTACACGTCCACCGCGTAATAGTACCACGCTATGCTCTTGTAAATTGTGACCAATCCCTGGGATATAAGCAGTAACTTCAATTAAGTTTGACAAACGAACACGAGCATATTTACGTAAAGCTGAGTTCGGTTTTTTAGGTGTCATTGTTCCCACACGTGTAGCTACCCCACGTTTTTGAGGAGAGTTCACGTTTGTTTGAGTTTTCTTAAAGCTGTTATATCCTTTGTTCAAAGCAGGTGAATTAGATTTTTCCACCTTTGATTTACGAGGTTTACGTACTAATTGGTTAATTGTAGGCATTCCTAGTTCCTCCTTCCCACGATTCACATCTAGTTCCACACATCCAGGTGGTTCTTTTTTTGCGATAAAAAATAAATGCAGTTATGCATCTTTATCAAATATGCTTTGATAAACAGTCAGCACGTCTCTTAACAGAGACCTGTAGATAAAGCACCTTGGTTAGAATATCACGGATAAAAAAGAATGTCAACCAAACATATACATTTTTTTCTATCCTATAAAAATTGTGTTATGCTCTCTATCTTTTTCGATTAAATCAAGCTAAAATAGCAGTTAAAGAGCTATAAAAATGCTGGAGGGATAGAAATGAACTTAAAGCAATTAGTAGGCATTAAAGCTGCAGAATTTGTTGAAGATGGCATGATCGTTGGACTTGGAACTGGTTCTACTGCCTATTATATGGTAGAAGAAATTGGCCGACGCATGCGCGAAGAAGGATTGAAAATCACTGGTGTCACTACTTCTAGCGGTACAAAAGCACAAGCAGAAAGCTTAGGTATCCCTTTGAAAAGTATTGATGAAGTCCCAGTCGTCGATTTGACGATCGATGGTGCCGATGAAATCAGTGCTGATTTTCAGGGGATCAAAGGTGGCGGTGCTGCTCTTTTATTTGAAAAGATCGTTGCATCTTATTCAAAACAAACGATCTGGATCGTCGATGGATCAAAAATGGTGGATCAACTTGGGCACTTTCCACTCCCTGTCGAAGTCATCCCCTATGGTTCTCAACAACTGATGCGTCTTTTTAAAGAAAAAAACTATCAGCCTGTATTACGTCAAACAGAAACTGGTGAGACCGTCGTAACAGATAGTGGGCACTATATTATTGACCTTCATTTAGAACGAATCGAAGATCCCGAAAAATTAGCGACTTATTTGGATCAATTAGTCGGTGTCGTCGAACACGGCTTGTTTTTAAATATGGTTTCAAAGGTTGTCGTTGCCTCTGAAAATGGCGTGTCTGTACTCGATACTCCCTTTCAAAAATAATGCGAAATAGATTCGTTGAAAATGCCTAAAAAAACTATCTTTTTCAGTTACTTTATGCTACATTTTTACTTGTCTCAAACACTTAGAAAACTTTGCTAGAAAGGAATCACCATGAAGATTATCGGTTATGCACGTACAACTATTAATGATGTCGATTCGACGGCTCAAATGCAAAAACTCTCTGATTTTGGTTGTCACGAAATTTTTCACGAAACGTATGGTCAAAAAGACAGTTTATCTGACGCCATTTGTTTAGAAAAAGTCATCGAAAAAATGGAGCAAGGCGATACATTAGTGATTTGCCAGCTTCATCATCTAGGAAAATCGACAAGACAACTAACAGAATTCACGAAATTATTTAAAGACCGTGGGTTACATCTAGTCAGCATCACAGAAAAAATCGATACTCGCGAACCTATGGGGACGGTCTACTTCCAATTGATGGAAGGATTAGCTGAGATGGAGTGTGCATTGATCAAAGAACGCACGCTGATTGGATTAGATGAAGCACGCAAAAAAGGAAAAATCGGCGGACGACCAAAAATCGATGCCAAAACAATCAAAAAAATTCGTCGTCTCTACTATGAAAAGAAAGAAACGATCCAATTTATTTCTTCAAAATGTGGCGTTTCAGTCGGCACTTGCTACAAATATATCAACCTACCTGAAAAAGAGCTTCAGCAATTATTCAATTAATTAGCAAGTACAAACCCGTTGATTTCAATAATTGATCGAAAGAACCCACACTAAACAATCAGAAATTATTTTACTTAATAGATAAAAAGGTTGTCAAACAAGTTTTTTTAGTGAAAGCTCTGTAATAACGCTTGTTTACAGCCTTTTTTTTAGTTCGTCTGTGGTCTTTTAAACAAACAGCTTTCATTTTACAATGGAAATCTTATGAAAAACATTGTACAATAAGGCAGAACTGAAATTTTCAGAAATAACACTTATTTTAAAGGAGAGTTAAACATGCCAAAATTAGTTTTTTCTCGTCACGGTCTTAGCGAATGGAATGCATTGAACCAATTTACTGGTTGGGCAGATGTAAACCTAGCACCAGAAGGAATCGAAGAAGCAAAAGAAGGCGGACGTAAAATCAAAGAAGCTGGAATCGAATTTGATGTTGCTTATACTTCTGTATTAACTCGTGCCATCAAAACTTGTAACTTGATTTTAGAATACTCAGATCAACTTTGGGTACCACAAATCAAATCATGGCGCTTGAACGAACGTCATTATGGTAAATTACAAGGATTAAATAAAAAAGAAACAGCAGAAAAATATGGTGACGAACAAGTTCACATCTGGCGTCGTTCATACGACACTCTTCCTCCATTAATGGAAGCAACTGATGAAGGTTCAGCAGCAAACGATCGTCGTTATGCAATGTTAGACAAACGCGACGTACCTGGTGGAGAAAACTTGAAAGTTACTTTAGAACGCGCATTGCCATTCTGGCAAGACGAAATTGCACCAGCTTTGTTAGACAACAAAACTGTCTTAGTTGCTGCACATGGTAACTCTTTGCGTGCATTAGCAAAACACATCGAAGGAATCTCTGATGAAGACATCATGGATCTTGAAATCCCAACAGGTCAACCACTTGTTTATGAATTAAACGACGACTTGACTGTCATCAAAAAATACTACTTATAATAGATATTCTATTGTAAGTATGACAGCCCCCTCACCTCCTATTATTGTAAGAGATGAAGGGACTGTTTTTTTTAGATATTAGATAGACGGCAGTCTTAGCTATCAAATGCGAATGATATCAATTTACATAAGAACTAATGATCATAATAATAAATACTGTTTGAATAAACAAAAAATTAAGAGAAAGGCCCAACATTGAGAGAAAAAAGAATGTTTAGTTTATTCCCTATCACGCCTAATGGCGCATGAACCAATCAGTAATCATTTCTAAACAACTCGAAAAATTCGTTATGTAAGACATTTTACTAACAGTCCAGCCTAGCTATTCTTGCTAGGTTGGGCTGTTTATTGAGCCATAGATAGCGAGAGGACAAATAGATATCTTGTCCCCCTTCTCACCGATTCCTGAAAAAGCAAGCAGTAATCGCTTAAATAGTTAAAACACTGTAATTCTCTTTCTGATCGCATACCCAACATACAATGCTTATGTTTATTAAATAAACAATATCTTTTGGTATCTCCCTTCCAATTTATCAACTTGCTATGTAAAAGTACTCTTTATTATTTTCATCACCACTTTTTCATTATACCTCTTCCTTTTTTTGCATAGCAAGATGTCAGACAATCATTCAGTTGTGGAGCGAAAATTTTTTTGTAGAAACTTATTTGAATTTCATTCTTTTATCCTGTTTCTAAGAGGAAGTTTTCATTTTTATGAGCTATCACCACAACTCTCCATCTTTTCTTATGTTGCTAATAAATGAAATTAAGATAAAAATCAACCTCATAAAACTATTTATTTTATCATTTTTTCTAATAATAAATGTTATAGAGTAAAAAGCGTTTACATGACCGCTATTTTCTCGGTTATGATTAATTTGTGAGATACAGACAGACTAAAAGGCTGCATCTTACAAACAAAATCAAAAAAATAAAAATATAGAGTGAGGAGAGACAAGATGATCAAAAATAATTTAAAAACAATGATGTCAGCAGGTATGGTATTTTTAAGTTTAGGAGGATCCGTTTCGACATTAGCAACAAGTCTATCAACAACTGACTTCGTTAGTACAAGCAAACAGGCCATTGAGCAACAATTGTATATCCATAATGGTGACTTTAATGACGGGTTTGATCGTTGGATCGTTAGTGACCCTGATTCAAATAATTCCACACTTCAAACCGTAAATGGAAATAACTTTGCTTTAGCAAGAGATGGTGAAAATGTTCATCAATACGTGACATTGAAACCAAATACTACCTATACATTTAGTTATGATGTTGCAGCAAGCGAATCAGCAACAGGACGTGTTGAATTAGGGATCATGAATCATGGTGTCGGTTTCGATGTATTAGAACGCGTTGAACATAATAATGAGGACTGGGAACGTGGCAAACTTACCTTTACGACTCCAGACGCTGAAAATACATACCTTGTGCGCTTTGCTTCTACATGGAAAGGTTGGGCAAAATATGACAATATCCAAGTAGCAACAGGCGTAACAGAAACAAGCTTGTTATCTGTAGGGAGAGAAGGTAATCGAGCATTTGCCTACTTAACTTTAGATGAGGACCGTTTCAATGGTCGAGAAAGACTAGTCGTGACTGTTGATGGAAGATATCTTTTTGAAACACACAATGGGATCAATTACTATTCCTCTAGAAGATTAGTTGACGGCAATATCCAAATACGACAAATCATTGCTGGTACTGCAGGTCAAGTTATCCGCGTTCATAGAGTACCAGGTTTCCCAGGAATGGCCACATCTGGAGGTGTATTGTTAGAATCATATACTATTGGAGCAGATTTGTTTTAATCATAAATGACCATAAATCATACCATATTACGTGAGCAAATAAATGATTAAGGTATTCACCAACAATATATGACTCATTTGTCACATCCTGTTGGTGCCTAGTTGGGAACAGAAAGAGCGTAACTCGCTTCTTTCTGTTCTTTTTTATTTAGTTAAGATTGTGCCATTTCGTCTGCAATTGAAGGAATGAGGATTCACATTTTAGATATTCAAGTAGTTGACTTCAGGAGGACTCGCGAAGTAACTGAAGCAACGGTTGTCGTTGATTTCAGCTTATGTGAGACAGTTTCTGCAAAAAAAATGTGACTGCCAATTTTCTATTAATAGAAGTTTAGGCAGTCACACTTTCTTGCTGTTTAATTATTACTTTATCCTTGAATCGCCGTTTCCAATCCTACTTCAATCATGTCATTGAATGTTGTCTGACGTTCGCTGGCAGTTGTTTCTTCACCGGTGATCAGATGGTCACTGACCGTCATGATCGCTAATGTTTGCACTTGGTATTTTGCACCTAGATAATACAACGCAGCAGCTTCCATTTCCACGCCCATCACACCAAGTTCTGCTAACTTGAATGTCTCTGTCAAATCGTCTTTGTAGAAAGAATCTTCTGATAGTACATTGCCAACGTGTGTAGTAAAACCTTTTTCTTTCGCTACTTCGTATGCTTTCAACAACAAGTCAAAATCACAGATTGGTGGAAAATGGAACGCGTTGAAATTCTTTTCGATCATAGAAGAACTTGTCGCGGCTCCTTGTGCTAAGACCAAGTCACGAACGTGTACGTCTTTTGACAAGGCACCGCATGTGCCAACACGAATCAATTTTTTTACGTCATAGGAATTGACCAACTCATGCGCATAGATCATCGCTGAGGGCATACCCATTCCTGTTCCTTGAACAGAGACTCTTTCCCCTTTATACGTTCCAGTATAACCAAGCATACCGCGTACTTGGTTATAGCAAACGGGATTCTCTAAAAAAGTTTCTGCAATATACTTCGCTCTTAGTGGATCGCCAGGAAGTAAAATCTTGTCTGCGATTTCTCCTGGTTTTGCTTCAATATGAACACTCATTTCCGGACCTCTCAATCAATTTTTTATAGTAAAGAAAGTGTTTCTTTGATCAATGATTTAAATGTTTGTTTGACTCTCTCAGTTGTTTCAACGACTTCTTCGTGATTCAAGTTTGCTTGCATACCAGCAGCCAAGTTAGTGATACAAGAAATTCCTAAGACCTTCAATCCGCTATGAGCTGCAACAATGACTTCTGGTACAGTCGACATGCCCACTGCATCTGCACCCATCACGCGAGACATGCGAATCTCAGCTGGTGTTTCGTACGTTGGACCGGAATAGCCCATATACACGCCTTCTTTTAATTCTACGTCCAATGATGTCGCTGCTGCTTTTGCCATTTCGCGATACGCTTTTGTATAAGCTTCACTCATATCAGGGAAACGAGGCCCCATTTCTTCGTCATTAGGCCCAATCAATGGATTTTGACCTGTAAAGTTGATATGATCCGTGATCAGCATCAAATCACCTGGTGCAAATGATTCATTCACGCCACCACACGCATTGGTCACAACAACTGAATGCGCGCCTAGCGCAGCCATCACTCGCACAGGATAAGTGACTGTTTGCATCGAATGACCTTCATAAAAATGGAAACGTCCTTGCATCGCCAATACTTTTTTGCCTGAAAGTGTTCCGTAAACAAGTTGACCTGCATGTCCAACGACTGTCGAAGTTGGAAAGAACGGAATCTTATCATAAGGAATCACGATTGCTTCTTCGATCTCCTCTGCTAATTCACCTAAACCTGAACCTAAGATCATGCCAAAATCGATCGTTCCGACACCTTTGCTTTTGATAAACGCAGTCGTCTCTTGTAACATCTCATTTAATTTCATTGTTTTTCTCCTATATATAAAATTTTGATTATTCTATCTTACATAATAAAGCCAATGATGATTCATTGATGGATGATGCACGTCGTTATTTCAATAGTTTTAAAAAACTTTCGCCATTTTCAGTTGCTGCTACGTTAAAGTTTTCGGCAATCGTTGCAGAGATATCCGCATAATAACCTTGTGGTAAACTACCTTGCCCACTCATTTGTTTACTATAAGCAAGTAATGGCACGTATTCGCGAGTATGGTCAGTACCAGTGAAAGTTGGATCATTCCCATGGTCAGCGGTGATTAATAATAGATCATCGTCAGCCATTGCATCTAATAATTCTGGAATACGCAAATCAAAATCTTCGATAGCACGCGCATAACCAACCACATCGCGACGATGACCGTATAACGCATCAAAATCGACTAAGTTTGTAAAATTCAACCCAGTGAAGTCTTGTTTCATCACATTCAATAATTGATCTACACCGTCCATATTGCTCTTTGTACGAACAGAATCGGTGATGCCTTGGCCATTGAAAATATCATTGATCTTACCGACTGCAATAACATCTTTGCCGGCTTCTTTCAATGAGTCTAAAACCGTATGTCCAAATGGATCTAATGCGTAATCGTGACGGTTGCTTGTTCGCGTAAAGTTACCTGGCTCACCAAGATATGGACGGGCAATGATCCGACCGATCATATAAGGATCATCTTTTGTAATTTCACGAACATATTCGCAAATCCGATAAAGTTCTTCTAAAGGAATAATTTCTTCATGTGCAGCAATTTGTAACACTGGATCAGCTGACGTATAAACGATCAAGTCGCCGGTGTTCATTTGATGTTCACCAAAGTCGTCAATGACTGCTGTTCCGCTATAAGGTTCGTTACAAACAATTTTACGTCCAGAGAATTCTTCGATTTTCTTCAATAATTCATCCGGGAAGCCGTTTGGAAAAACACGAAATGGTGTTTTGATATTCAAGCCCATGATTTCCCAATGTCCTGTCATTGTATCTTTGCCGACAGAAACTTCTTCCAATTTGGTCGCATACCCTTGATGATCTTGCACTGCTTCGACCCCTTCTAAAGGACGAATCGTTCCTAATCCAAGTTGCTCCAAATTCGGTATCGTCAACCCAGCTTCTTTAGCAATATGACCTAATGTATCCGAACCTTTATCTCCGAATTTTTCAGCATCAGGTGCTTCTCCGATTCCGACTGAATCCATGACGATCAAATGTACGCGTTTAAACATGAATATTCCTTCTTTCTATTTATTTTCTTTATAAAGTAAAAAGGGCGAGCCGAAAAAAACTTCCCGTAACCCGCCCTTTTTAATCACTAAACGATTATTTGGATTTTATATAATTCTTACCGTTGGCTTTTGGTCCAGAAGCTTTACCTAAAAACGCCACTAAAACGATAATCGTTAATAGATAAGGTGCAATTTGTAGTAAAACTGGTGGAATTGAAGAAATCACTGGTAATTGCGCGCCGATGATACTCAAACTTTGTGCAAAACCAAAGAATAAGGATGCACCCATCGCACCTAGTGGATTCCACTTACCAAAAATCATTGCAGCCATTGAGATGAACCCTTGACCGACAATCGTTCCTGCTGAAAAGTTCCCAGAGATCGATTGAGCGAACACAGCTCCACCCATGCCTCCAAGAAGACCAGAAATCAAGACACCTGAATAGCGCATCGCATATACATTGATCCCTAGTGTATCTGCAGCTTGAGGATTTTCCCCAACAGAACGTAAACGTAAACCAAATTTAGTTTTGAAGATGACGAACCATGCGATAACAGCAATTAAAATCGCACAATACGCTGGTAAAAATGTATTTCTAAAGAAAATTTGACCAATCACTGGAATCTCAGATAATCCAGGAAATGAAAAGTAACCTAAGTTTTGTGAGATATTGTCTGTTTGTCCTTTACCATACCATGCTTTGATCAAAAATACACCTAAAGCAGGTGCCATCAAATTGATGACCGTTCCGCTGATGATATGGTCTGCGCGCAAGCTGATTGTTGCGACTGCATGGATCAAGGAAAAGAGAACACCAACTACGCCACCGACTAAAATAGCAATCCAAGGAGTCATTGAGCCTAATGTGTCACTCATCGTCAAGTTGAAGACGACCGCACTAAACGCCCCCATCACCATGATGCCTTCTAACCCAACGTTAACGATCCCGCTTCGTTCAGAAAACGTTCCGCCTAAGGAGGTTAAAATCAACGGTGTTGAATAAACAAGTGTTGATGTAAGGATCAAGGAAATCAGTTCTACTATTGACATTACAGCTCTCCTCCTTCTTGATTTTGTTGATTTGGTTTCGTTTCAATCGTTGCGACGATTTCCTCTTGTTTTTTCCCTTGGAAGAATTTCGCCATAAGGAAACGAATCAAGAAGTTGATCCCCACGAAGAAGATGATCAAGGCAATCGATACATTGACGATTTCAAACGGTACTCCAGCACCAGTCTGCATTCCTAATCCACCGATTTTTAGGACACTGAATAATAGCGCAGATAACAAAATCCCAATCGCAGAACCAGAACCTAATAATGACACGGCCATACCATCAAACCCGATGGATAATGAGGTTGTCTGTACGAAGAAGTTTTGATATGTTCCTAGTCCTTCGACCACACCACCTAGTCCGGCTAATCCACCAGAGATAACCATGGATAAGACAATTGTTCGTTTACTACTCATTCCCGCATATTCAGAGGCATATGGATTCAATCCAACAGAACGGATCTCAAAGCCTAAGGTTGTTTTCTTCATGACGATCCATACAACCACTAACGCAATCAGTGCCAAGAAGAGTCCGCCATTCACACGAGAGCCTCCAAACATCTGGGTCAGCCAAGGAATACGTAAAGATGCATTCTCACTGATCATATTTGAAGAGTCTAAACTTGAACGATAAGATTCAGGCATTATTTCATGAAGTGTATACGTACTTAAATAGAGCAAAATATAATTCATCATGATCGTTACGATAACTTCACTTGTTCCAAAGAACGCACGTAACAATCCTGGAATAGCTGCGGCCATTGCCCCAGCAAGTGCACCTAAAATCACGCACATTGGCAAGAGAATGATTTTTGGTAGATCTGGAAAAGCTAACGCGGTCCAAATGCTTATGATCCAGCCACACAGTGCTTGTCCAGAAAGCCCGATATTAAAGAATCCGGCTGAATTGGCAACAGAAAAACCTAAGGCTGTAAAAATCAAAGGTGTTGCTTGTCTTAATGTTTCACCGATACTTCGTTGTGAACCTAACGAAGCATTCAACATGGAAGAATATCCTTGGATTGGATGGTAACCAAAGGCAACCATCAAAATAGCACCTAGAATCAACCCTAAAATAACCGAAAATATAGGCACTAGCAGATTACGGAACCTTTCGCTACGATCATTCATGTGTGTCACCAACCTTTTCTAACTCTCTACGTGCTTCTTCTAAAGTATACCCCGCCATCAATAGACCTAGCTCGTTTTCAGATGTTTCTTTTGGATCAACGATCCCCACGATTTTTCCTTGATGGATTACCGCAATACGATCGGACACATTTAAAATTTCTTCTAATTCAAAACTAATCAATAAAACTGCTTTGAACTTATCACGTTGCTCAATCAAACGTTTATGGATAAACTCGATTGCACCAACATCTAATCCACGTGTTGGATTCGCAACGATCAGTAGATCAGGGTCACGATCGATCTCGCGAGCAATGATGGCTTTTTGTTGGTTCCCACCAGATAAAGCTTTCGCTGGTACTAATTCGTTCGTTGTCCGCACATCATACTCATCGATTAAATCTCTAGCATGTTCATTCATCACACCATAGTTCAACAGACCATTTTTACTATACGGTTTTTGATAGTAGGTTTGCATGGCAATATTTTCAGATAAAGTCATATCAAGGACCAAACCATATTTATGTCGATCTTCTGGCACATGTCCTAGCCCAGATTCGGTGATTTTACGTGGTTTTTTATTCGTGATCTCTTCGTCTTTCAAACGAATCGTTCCACTTTCTACTTTACGTAAACCGGTTAACGCTTGAATCAACTCCGATTGTCCATTTCCATCGATTCCAGCAATACCTAAGACTTCACCTGCTCGGACTTCCAGACTCAAATCTTTCACTGCTTCTAATCCGCGGTTTTCTTTAACTACAAGATTTTCAACAGAAAGCACCACTTCTTGTGGACGTGCTTCTTTTTTCATTGTTTTGAATGAGACGGTTCTTCCGACCATCATATCGGCTAACTGTTGCGAAGAAACATCTTTCACATTGACCGTTCCAATCCCTTGACCACGACGAATGACCGTACAACGATCGGCAACTGCTTTGATCTCATCTAATTTATGTGTGATCAAAATGATCGACTTTCCTTCTTTGACTAGCTCTTTCATGATCACGATCAATTCATCGATTTCTTGCGGCGTCAGTACGGCTGTTGGCTCATCAAAAATCAAGACATCTGCACCACGATAGAGTGTTTTTAAAATCTCCACACGTTGTTCCATACCGACAGAAATATCACGAACGTACGCATCCGGATTCACTGCTAAGCCATATTGTTCAGATAATCGTTTGATTTCTTCCCGGGCTTTCTTACGGTTCAAGATACCACCTGTACTTGGCTCACTACCTAGTACGATATTTTCTGTTACTGTGAATGCATCGACTAACATAAAGTGTTGATGCACCATTCCGATCCCTAATTGATTGGCTTTCGTCGGGCTCGTGATGTTTACTTCTTTGCCGTGCATCAAAATCTCACCTGATGTTGGCTCTAAAAGACCGGATAAAACATTCATTAACGTTGATTTACCTGCACCATTTTCACCAAGCAAGGCATGGATTTCTCCTGCTTTCACTTGAAGGTTGATGTTGTCATTTGCTTTGAAAGTACCGAATTGTTTCGTGATATTTCGCATTTCGATGACAATATTTTCTTGATCCACATTTTTCACATCCTAACAATTTATATCCAGACGACATTGTTTAAAAAATAAAAGGGACGATGACGATCATTCACAAAACGTCGCTCATCGAGTAACCAAAATCCAAGGAGCTAAGCTACTTGTTACAAGTTGTTCCCTTATCCAAATCGGGATACCTAGCAACTTGCATAAAAAAACAACATTAAGTAGATAACTAAACGATAGCCCTGTTAAACAATTGTCCAACAAGGCTATAGAAATGGTATTTATTAGCTTTCAGGAGTTTCAGGAACTTCGATGTCACCTGAAATGATTTTTTCTTTTGCTTCATCTACTGCTTTTTTCGCTTCATCAGAAAGTTGGCCTTCAGTGATACCTACACCGTCTTCTTTCAAACCATAAACAGTGTGTTCGCCACCAGGGAAGTCACCCTCTGCTGATTGTTGTGCTAAATCTTTTACAACTGTTCCTACACCTTTAAGTGTTGATGTCAATGTGAAGTTTTTGTCTTCACCATTCAATGTGTAGTTTCCTTCGTCAGATTGGTCACGGTCAACACCGATTACCCAAACTTTTTTGTCGCCTGATTCATTTAATGATTTTGCTTCTTGGAAGACACCGTTACCTGTACCACCTGAAGCATGGAAAATGATGTCAGCGTTTTGTGCGTACATACCTTGTGCGATTGAACGTCCTTTATCTGGAGCTGAGAAATCACCTGCGTATTGGTTCAATACTTCGATGTCTTTATTCAACGCTTCAGCGCCTGCTTTAACTCCGGCATTGAAACCAGCTTCAAAACGGTCGATTACTTCCCCTTTAACGCCACCGATAAATCCAACCACATTTGTTTCAGTTGTGTAAGCTGCTGCAACTCCAGCAAGATAAGAAGCTTCGTTATCTTTGAATGTTGCTGAAACGACGTTGTCTTTTCCTTCGATCACATCATCAATGATTGCAAAGTTTGTTTCAGGGTTACTTGTTGCTTGTTCTTCGATTGCAGGTTTCAATTTAAAACCAATCCCAAAAATTGTCTTGAAGCCAGCGTTTAATGCTTGATCGATATTTGGAATATAATCTGATTCATTGGCAGATTGGAAATATTGGAAGCCATCGTTTCCACGTGACAAGCCTTCCTCTTTACCCCAATCTTCTAACCCTTCCCAAGCTGACTGGTTGAATGAACGGTCGTCGACGCCACCTGTATCTGTAATCAATGCTGCAGTTGCTGTTCCTGATGCACTGTTTCCACCGGTTGAATCAGTAGAATCTGAACCGCCGTTACCGCATGCGCTTAAAAGTAAGCCTGCTGATAGTGCGATAGCACCTAAACCAAATAATTTTGCTTTTTTCATTTCTGTAAAGCCCCCTAAAAGTAGTTGTTTTTTCAACAGTCAGCTGACTGAATTGAACATAATTTATAAATCTTTTTCTGAAAATGCGTAAGGTAATAACTCTCTTACGGTCATCGTTTTCGTCACACCATTGTCGCCAACCAACGTGACTGGCATCTCTGGCTCACAAAATTCTGCCATTACTTGGCGACAAGCACCACATGGAGAAATCGGCTCAGGTGTATGACCTGCAACGACTAGATGTGTAAAGTCCATTTCTTTTTCAGATACTGCTTTAAAAAACGCAGTACGTTCTGCGCAATTCGTTAAGCCAAATGACGCATTTTCGATATTCAATCCTTGATAGGTTTTCCCAGATGCTGTCACTAAACAAGCACCTACTGGAAATTTGGAATAAGGCACATACGCTTTATCCAAAGCGTCGATAGCGATATCGATCCATTCTTGTTTGATTTCTGACATCTTTTTCTCCTTAGAATATTAATAGCCTTCGCCAGTTGAACCGGACATGATTGATACACCAGCACTTGTACCGATTCGTGTTGCACCGGCTTCGATCATTGCCAGGGCTTCCGCTTCATTGTGGATACCTCCTGAAGCTTTGACGCCCATTTCTGGACCAACCGTTTCACGCATCAAGCGGATATCTTCCACTTTCGCGCCACCTGTTGAGAAACCAGTAGATGTTTTCACAAAATCAGCTCCTGCAGCTTTCGCTAATTCACAAGCTTTGATGATTTCCGCTTGTTCTAACAAGGCTGTTTCAATGATTACTTTAACTAACGCGCGATCTTTAGCAGCTTCGACTACGGCTTCGATATCTTTTTTCACGACATCGTCTTGTTCAGATTTCAAGGCACCGATATTGATGACCATATCCACTTCATCTACGCCATTTTCGATCGCATTCTTTGTTTCAAATGCCTTTGTTTCGGCCGTATTTGCTCCTAATGGGAAACCAATAACGGTACAAACAGCGACTGGCTCACCTTGTAATTCCTCTTTCGCCAAGGCAACCCATGTTGGATTGATACATACTGAATAGAAATGATGTTTTTTTGCTTCCTCAATAATGCGCATCACATCTGCTTTTGTTGCATCTGCTTTTAGAATTGTGTGGTCGATCATTCGATTTAATTCCATGTCTCTTCTCCTTCTACTCTGTAATGATGTCATGAATCAGGATAGGCTTCTCCGCCGTATCACCGATTTCAATATTTTTATATAACAAGTCGATCACTGGCGAAATGTCTTCTTCATTACTATAGATCGTCAATAGCGATTCGCCAGCTTCTACTTTATCACCGATTTTCTTATTCAATCGTAAACCAACAGCATGATCAATCGAATCTTCTTTCGTTTTACGTCCTGCACCAAGCATCATTGCTGCGATCCCTAATTCGTTCGCAACGATTTTTGTCACGACACCTGTTGTCTTCGCTGGCAGTTCATAAATATAACGAGCAGTTAACAACCGCGCAGGTTCATCGACAACTGTTGGGTCGCCCCCTTGGTTCTGGATCATTTCTTTGAATTTAGCTAAAGCTTTCCCTGATTCAAGGGCTTCTTTTAGCATTTCGCGCGCTTCTTCGATCGATGCCGCTTTTTTGGCTAAAACGACCATTTGACTACCTAAAGCATAGCACATTTCAACTAAATCTTCCGGTCCGTTCCCTTGAAGTGTTTCAATGGCTTCAACGACTTCTAAGCTGTTGCCGATTGCTTCACCCAACGGTTCGGACATATCAGAGATCACTGCTACTGTTTGGCGACCGGCTAATTTGCCGATCCGTGTCATGGTCTTCGCCAAGCGTCTCGCGTCATCGATATTTTTCATGAAGGCACCGTCACCCGTCGTCACATCTAGCACGATCGCATCCGCTCCTGCAGCGATTTTCTTACTCATGATCGAACTAGCAATCAATGGGATCGAGTTGACCGTTGCCGTCACATCACGCAAGGCATACAATTTTTTATCTGCTGGAGCGAGATTGCCCGATTGGCCGATCACCGCTACTTTACTTTCGTTCACGGTGCGGATGAATTCTTCATCTGATAGTTCGATCCGAAATCCAGGAATAGCTTCTAACTTATCTAATGTGCCACCTGTGTAGCCAAGACCACGCCCTGACATTTTTGCCACAGTTGCACCTACACTTGCTACTAAAGGTGCTAAAATCAAGGTAGTTGTATCCCCCACGCCTCCGGTAGAATGCTTGTCGACTTTGATCCCATCTAAGGAACTTAAATCGATCACATCGCCAGAATGAGCGATTGCCAACGTTAGATCAGTGATTTCTTCATCGGTCATATCCTGATAGAAAATAGCCATCAATAATGCGCTGATTTGGTAATCAGGAATGTTATCATTTGTGTAGTTCGTGACAATGTACGAAATCTCTTCCTTTGATAATTGGTGTCCATCTCTCTTTTTTTCGATCAAATCGACCATCCGCATGCCGTAATCCTCCTCGTTCTTCATTCGGTATTATACAGGAATTTCGAAAAAGGTAAACCACTTTAGTAAACCGGTTTACTATTTTCCCGCAATGTATCTTACCAACTTTGTAAACACTTACATAAGCAATATAACGCCCTACTAGACCTTTGTCAATGTTTTTACGCTCTCACGAATAATTAATTTTGTTTCAAAGACTTTGTTCGGAACTTTTCTTTGTGGAAATTCAATCGTGTCAATCAAAAAGCGAGCTGCATAAAAACCGATATCGAAACTCGGTTGCTTGACCGTTGTCAACTTAGGGATCATATACTCAGACAATTTTAATCCATCAAAGCCGATGACCGAAATATCCTCTGGAATACGCTTGCCCATTTCATCGATTGCTTGGTAACAACCAATCGCCATGGCATCATTCCCACAAAATACCGCCGTTACATCTTTATGACGTAACAAGCGCTTACTTGCTTCGTACCCTCCTTGGACAGTCAGGTCTCCTTCTTCTACAAACTTACCGTTGAACGCCAGTCCATGATCTTTTAGTGCATGACGATAACCATTGAATCGCTCTTCTAACTGATAATAGCCAGTTGTCTCTTTTAGCATACCAATTTTAGTATGACCATTTTTGATCAATAACGAGACAGCTTGATAAGCGCCTTCATATTCTTTCACGATCAAGCGACCGTTATCTCGACGATTCAACCCACGATCGATCAGGATGATCGGCATGTTGTTATAAAAACTACTATCAAGTGCATACTCTTGAGGCAACACATTCGGCGTCGCTAACAATAAACCATCTACGGATCGATGAGAAAGCTCCCTTAAATACTTCAGTTCATTGTCTTGACTATGTCTGGAGTTACAAAGAATGATGACATATCCTAAGGGGTTTAAATAACTTTCAACCCCTTCGATCACTTTGGAAAAGAAGAAATCCGTCACATCTGGCACGATCATGCCAATCGTTTTTGAGTGACGATTGATCACATTGGAAGCAAAATAATCTGGCTTGTAATGATGTTCATTTACGATCGACAACACTTTTTTTCGTGTCTTTTCACTAAAACGGCTGCCTTTATTATTTAAAATCTGTGACACAGTCGTCACTGAAACACCTGCCATCTCAGCAATATCTCGAATTGTCAGTTTCACTTTTGTTCCCCCTTTATATATGTAAATTCCCTAACAGTGTACCAAATGGTTTTCGAAATGGATAGAGGGAAAAAAGGCTTGGTCAAAAGTAAATGAGTATCATATAGAGATTTACTAGATAAATTTTATAACAATGTCTTATGTTTCGTGGTTCACTCTCATTTCCCCTCATCCTACTTTATTTACCCATCACCGATGACGATTCGTTTATTTGATGTAGTAACATCTATACTCTAAAAATCGACCGCCCCACCCTAGTGTATGTAAATTGCTCTAATTTTATAGACTTTTAAAAAAGCTCAACGTGCTTTTTCACTGTTATTTTAGATATGTAAAAGCATTAAATAATATGTTATTTTTCTATCTTGCATTCCTTATTTTTCACTTTATTTGTCCTGTCATTTTCCTTCCACATCCATTGAGCAACTTCTTGTACAAACAAAAAAAGTCAAAGAAATACTGCTTATTTCTTCGACTGTTTCGTTGCTTTTATTCAGTTGCTTTCAGTCTTCTTTCACACTTCGGATAATATAATAGCCTTTATCTTTGATCACGATTTCTGCGTTTCCAAATGTTTCTTGCATTTTCTTTTGTGCGCTAGATGCCCCTTGTTTTTTCTGAATGACGATCGTTAAAGTACCGCCCGTACGTAAACGAGGATACGCACCTGTCAAGATTTCATGTACGACTTTTTTGCCTGCACGAATCGGCGGATTGCTGACGATTGCAGCATAATCTGTTTCTGTCACCTCTTCATAAATGTTTGACTGGTAAATCGCTACATTTTTGATTCGATTTCGCTTCGCATTTCCTTGGGCTAAATCAACCGCTCTGGCATTAATGTCTACCATCTCCACGAAACGTTCACTCGCATAGGCAAGAGAAAGTCCGATTGGACCATAACCACAGCCAACATCCAAAATTTTGCCATCTGGTAGCTGTGCCCATTCAAAGGCATCGATCAATACACGTGAGCCATAATCAACTGTTTCACGTGAAAACACACCCGAGTCCGTCACGAACTGAAAAGTTTTCCCTCTTAGCTCAAATGACCATTCGTCAAACTCATGAGCAGTCTCTGGGTGTTCGGAATAATAATGATTCGTCATAGTTTCCATCCTTCTTATCTGTTAGTTGTTCATAGTCTAACGTGTTCCATGAGAAGGTGCAAGTGAAACTGTATGTCTTCGATTGTCTTTTACAAAATCAAGCGAATTAATGCAATACAGAAGGAAAAATCACATCCCTTAGCATTTCTCTATTTGTCCTTTTTCGGTATTTGCGTAATCTGTTTCGTGAAAGTAGGAACAGGGTACATCGGACGAGCATAACCCTTGATATTATCGCCTTTATGATGACAAATTGCGAGAGAATCATCCAATTAAACAAATGAGCATTATTGACTCTTACTTCCGCTGACCGATATGATGTGGATGAAAAAATAATCATATTAGGTGAGGTTACTCTGAAGAACATAGGTTATCGCTCGGAAATGTCGAGAGACAGTAACGAGTAAAGCAGGGATTGTCGAATTAAGTCTTTTCCAAGATAACTAGAACTTGTTTCTTACGTCTCAGAAAGCCAAAGCTCAATTAACGTGATTACAATTGCGCACCACAATTGCAAATTACACGTTCCAATGTTTATTTGAGTACGCCGACCTTTATGTATTAAGGAGGCTTTTTTAGGTTGTCAGCAAAAATCGTACCACCGAGAAAACGATGACCATCGCTTGACGTAAAAATGGCTGTCTTGGTATCCTATTGCTATTTTCAACTATTTCGATTTCCTTACCTGGTTGAGATTCGCTTCATCCACTACAACAAATCAATGACTGTCCTTCCAGCAAAAAACTTATTAATGACCAACTCACATCCAATCTCATAGTGATTTATTTCACAGAATATTAAGGATTGTTTAATCTCTATGTGTGCTTCACGATAACTGTTGTTTTTTTAAGAGACCCATGAGACATTTAAAAGGAGAATAAAATGATAAAGGAGGCATAGCTGTATGTCGATCGAAAAATTAGAATATTTCTATATGATTGCCCGTTTCAACAGCCTCTCGCAAGCTTCAAAAGAGCTACATGTTAGTATTTCTTCGTTAAGTAGTTCTTTAAAAAGTTTAGAACAAGAAATCGGGACAGATTTGTTTGAACGTCACGGGAAAAAGATCATATTGAGTACCCATGGAAAATCAATCCTTCCTTCCGTAGAATTGATTTTGGCGGAAGCGAAGAAATTGAATATCTCATTAAATGAATCAGTAGACTATCCTGCTTTGCGTGTCGGTACAAGCGATGCTTCGTTTATCTTTGAAGCAAACAAATATCCAATCCGGCATCAAAACTTTACGATCGACTACCGTTATATTCCTTCATTGGATCTGCTAAATAAACTAAGCCAGAAAGAAATCGACTTTGCCATTACTTCTGCTACCTTAGATCACCCCAAATTTATTCAAACAAGGTTAGCCACTTTGGAACTTAAAGTAGCAATCAGTAACTATTTTGTAAAACCAGATGGGATATTATCCGCGGAAGTACTAGAAGAGTTACCTTTTATTTTTTTACTCGACCATGTAGAACATCAAGTGATTACGAAAAAAGTAGTCAAGCAGCTGACCAATGAACCAAAATATGTCGTCTGTCCAGATAGTTTAGGGGCAGCGAAAATGATTACAGAAGGAAAAGGAATGCTATTAGCCAATACCTTTGTGCAAGAACTTTTAGCTATTGAACCTGTTTGTTTTGTCTCTCTACCAGCATTTCCAACCATTCATTTTTATCTTTATAAAAACAGTGAATCAGAAAATTTTTACTTCTATCCAGAGGTTGAAAAAGAAATCCAAGCAATTTTTAATCAAACATGTCACACTACACAAATGATGGACTCTGTTGATACTGGCACCTATTACTGCCAAAACGATAAATACTGAAATCTAAATAAAACAAGTATTTCAATGTCGTAAATGAACACCGATAAGAGATCCCAGAGAGATTTATCTTCGAAAAGTAAGGCGGCATCCACTGAATTTGTTCTTCAAATTTTGGTGGGTGTCTATTTACTTCCCAAAATGTTACTTCTATTCCTGCCATTTCAGCTAACTTTGAGTTAAACTGTTACTTTTTTCTTACACAATCCTCTATTCTCCTCGCCTCTTTTCAGTTATCAAAAAAGAAAGAACGCCTATTCTTCCATCCTCTGATATGAGAAAAAACCAATTAGTTTCTCGCCTAAGTGGTAGGGTTTGACACGCATTTATGTTAAAATAGGTCCATTGATGGGAGAATCCAGGAGGCTATGTATGAATGATCCAATGAATTATTACCGTGTGGCAAGAGAAGAGTGGCGCGAATTTTACCGAAATGGTCAAGCTCCATTGACACAAGATGAACTAGATAGTATAAAAAGTTTGAATGACCGTATTTCCATGCAAGATGTTCGCGACATTTATGTACCACTTGCGCACTTGATTTTTCTGCATATGAAAGAGTTTGAATCCCTCTCTCTGAGCAAAGGGTTATTCCTTCATAAATATACTCAAGTCCCACCTTTTATTATCGGGATTGCCGGAAGTGTCGCAGTTGGTAAAAGCACCACCGCGCGCTTATTGCAAATGATTTTGTCTCGGACATTCAAACGAAGAAATGTCCAGCTGATCACCACAGATGGTTTTTTATATCCGAATAAAGTCTTAAAAGAACGTGGTATTATGGACCGGAAAGGATTTCCGGAAAGCTATGACATGGAAAGGTTGATCGATTTTCTTAATCAAGTGAAATCCGGTCAAGAAATAACCAAAGTTCCCGTCTACTCTCACGATGTCTATGATATTATTCCCGATGAATATGAACTGATCCAACAACCGGACATTTTGATCGTCGAAGGAATCAACACGCTTCAACTACCAGCTAATCAACAGATTTACGTCAGTGACTTTTTTGATTTCTCTGTCTACGTTGATGCAGATTCTGAATTGATCGAAAAATGGTATTTGGATCGCTTTGGCGCGTTACTTGATACAGCTTTTCAACATCCACAAAACTATTACTACCAATTTGCCATTGGTAATCGTGAAGATGCATTTAAAATGGCAAGAGATGTATGGAAAAATGTGAATTTGAAGAATTTAAACGAATATATCTTGCCTACTCGTGGAAGAGCCGATATAATTCTCCATAAAACTGAAAATCATATTATCGATTCGATTTTCATGCGAAAATATTAGCATTTTAAAATAGTTCAACTATTTTGAGATAAATTTTAAAGGGATAGGGGTAATAAATGTGACGAACGTTGCCGATATGACAAACGTTGAAAAAATCATCGTACTAGATTACGGTAGTCAATATAATCAATTGATTACACGACGCATCCGTGATTTAGGTGTTTTTTCTGAATTATTGAGCCACCGTATTACAGCTGAAGAAGTGAAAGCCATGAATCCGAAAGGGATCATCCTTTCTGGAGGACCAAACAGTGTCTATGATGAGAATGCTTTTGGCATTGATCCTGAAATCTTCAATTTAGGCATTCCAGTGTTGGGTATTTGTTATGGTATGCAATTGATCACGTACAAACTTGGCGGTTCTGTTGAGCCTGCAAAAAACCGTGAATACGGCAAAGCATTGCTTGAAGTAACAGCCGATGATGCGGCACTATTCAGCCAAACACCGAAACAACAAACCGTTTGGATGAGCCATGGGGATCTAGTAACCAAAGTACCAGAAGGTTTTGAAACTGTTGCTACAAGTAGCGATTGCCCAATTGCATCGATCCAAGACAAAGAACGTAACTTCTACGGTATCCAATTCCACGCAGAAGTCCGTCATTCAGAATATGGGATCGAATTATTACGTCATTTTGCTTTTGACATCTGTCACTGTGAAGGCAATTGGACAATGAACAATTTCATCGACATGCAGATCGAAAAAATCCGTGAACAAGTTGGCGATAAAAAAGTCTTACTTGGTTTATCTGGCGGAGTGGATTCAAGTGTCGTTGGTGTCCTTTTACAAAAAGCGATCGGTGATCAATTAACATCGATTTTCGTTGACCATGGTCTATTGCGTAAAGGCGAAGCGGATCAAGTCATGGAAAGCTTAGGCGGAAAATTCGGCTTGAACATCATCAAAGTAGATGCAAGAGAACGTTTCTTAAATAAACTTGCAGGTGTCTCTGATCCTGAAGAAAAACGTAAAATCATCGGTAACGAATTCGTATACTTATTTGACGACGAAGCAACAAAGCTTGCCGGCGAAGAAGGTGTGTCTTTCTTAGCACAAGGAACACTTTACACCGACGTAATCGAAAGTGGAACAGAAACTGCCCAAACGATCAAATCACACCACAACGTAGGTGGCTTGCCTGAGGACATGCAATTTGAATTGATCGAACCATTGAACACATTATTCAAAGACGAAGTCCGCGAACTAGGGACACAGCTTGGTATGCCTGACTCAATCGTTTGGCGCCAACCATTCCCTGGACCAGGTCTTGGTATCCGTGTCTTAGGTGAAATCACTGAAGAAAAATTGGAGATCGTCCGTGAATCAGATATGATCTTACGCGAAGAAATCGCCGCTGCCGGTCTTGACCGTGACATCTGGCAATACTTCACTGTTTTACCTGGTATCCGTTCTGTTGGTGTCATGGGCGACGGTCGTACGTATGACTACACAGTCGGTATCCGTGCGGTCACATCGATCGATGGTATGACAGCTGACTTTGCACGTATCCCATGGGATGTGCTACAAAAAATCTCTGTACGTATCGTCAATGAAGTCGCACACGTGAACCGTATCGTGTACGATATTACCTCTAAACCACCAGCAACTGTGGAGTGGGAATAGAATAATCAAAAAAACCGTGAATCCTTTGTTAATGAAGAGATTCACGGTTATTTTGTTTTGTAACTAGTGGAATACAAAAAGAAGTCCATTGAAAAATATAGCTTTGTAAAAAAATAAGGCTAGTTCATTCACCTATTTTTTTAATACAATGACATCTTTACCATCCATTTGGACATTTAATACATCTTGCTCATCGTATCCAATAAAATCAAAATACCAAAGTACTTTACCCTCACTAGATAAACGACTTGCCAATAAGTTAGATTCTTTCAGTTTACCTTCACTTTCATAGGTGAGTTTTATATCCGTACTATTTTTTGCACCATTCAACGGATCAGCTTCTACAACAAACATTGTAGGATAAGCTTTGCCAAAGGTTTTATTACCAGTTTCTATTACATTACCTGTAAAACCAATTGGTTGAAAATTTTTCATTTCTTGTATATTTACGGGTAAAGGCCAATTACCTTCCGTAGTTAATATTTCAACCTTAGAAAATCCTTTCCCAGCGCCTTTTTCACCTTGATTTACTCCACTTATTTTTTTTATTTCAACTGACAGTTCCTCCATAGTATCAAAATCATTTTCGAAACTATTTATTAGATAAGAAATTTCTAAAGTATTTGTGGAATCATCGAAATATTCATTGAATGTATAAGAGTCAACTTGAGAATCTTCTTTAGAGTTGTTTGTAAACAGTACTTTACCATCTTCTTTGATCGAAAATCCTAGGTTATAGTAATCTATTCTTGAGGACACAAGCTTGGATTTTTCAGGAAGATTGATAATGAAATATAGTCCTAATTGTTTCTGGTCTATGTAAGCTTTTTCTAATTTGATTTCAATTTCGTTGTCTTTAACAATACTATTTAGTTGATGAACAAATTCTTCTTCCACTAACTTTTTTGATGTAAATTATCCAAATTTCAAATAATTTCCAACAGCTTGTGTTATTGGGGAGAACAAACAACTATCCAAATCAACGCAGCTATACTAGCTATTAGTACTGTTCCAAGTCTTCTTTTCTTATTTCTACTTGTCTTGATTTTTTGGTACGCGACATCTATTTTTTCTTTTACTTCCCTAGGTATTTTTTCTTCGTTATTTTTTAGATTAGCTAATTCTTTTTCAAAATCTTCATTCATATTTTTAATCACCTTTCGTGTATTCTTTTTTCAACTAAGCTTTACCTCTAAAAATTCTTGATTTCACAGTCCCTAATGGTTCTCCAGTAATAATACTAATCTCTTTGTATGAAAAACCGCTGTAATAATAAAGTAAAATCGGTACTCTATACACCGGATCTAGCTTTGAAATAAGGTTTTCAAGTTCTAATCCTTCTTCACAATCTTCCACTAATATTTTTTGATGATTGTCAGAATAGTTATAGGAAAATTTATTATTTTTCTTAATCAGGTTATAACTCTGATTAATCAATATTTTTGTTATCCACGTATGAAAATATTGTGGCTGTTTCAAATTCTCAATTTCTTCAAAAGCAATTAGAATAGTATCTTGTAAAACATCGGCTGCATCTTCTATACCTAAATATCTTTTGGCTACCCCAAAAAGAACATTTTCATACTGCTCTATTAACTTTACAAAGGCTTCCCCATCCCCTTTTTGAGCTCTTTTAACTAGCCATTTTTCACTTAACAATAGAAATTCACCACCTTTATCTAACCTATTAGAGCAAAAAAACATACAAAAAGTTCCCTTTCAAAAAAATTTTTCTTAAACAATGGATACCTTGTCAAATCAGCTGAATAAAAGTTGGAATGAATAACAAAAAGACTGAGAGGTATCTAGGCTCTCAGTCTGTAATCATATTTAAATTTTCTCACTAAGCATCCCAATCACTTCAACGACCTACTTTTTACATAAAAGGTGAATCTATATGTATCAGTACCACATTTATCTCTTCTAATACTTCGTCGACTTTGACCAAAACCGTGTACGAAACCGAACCTGTCACGTCATGGTGATGGGAGAGTAATTTCTCTCTTTCGATTTCCCATTCATTCGGAACCACCATTGATAGCTAGACAAGACAGACGAAACAGCACGCACACTCTACCTACTCCCATTGGTTGATGTGAAAGTGTCGTTTCGTCTTTTTGGTTGTCTCAAATCAAACGACTCTTCTAGTGTTCAACGAGGATGGAACAGCCTAGTGGATGTTCCGTCCATCCTTGTACTTTCCGATTTCTAAGCACGACTTGAACATGTGATAACCCTTCTATCTTGACCTGATAGCTATCATCTTCAGGGGTAACAGTGATCGTACCAACTGGAAACCCCCGTTGATCTACCACTTGTTGCGTCACTGTGTCAGTCAGCTCAAAGACATGTACGGTCAAGTCTTTCGTGTAGTCATATGCAGCGGTCGTATCCACGGAACCTTCAATAATCAATGAATTAGGACGGACCATGAGGGGTAAGTGGAAGTAATCATAGGTCTGTGTGTGCCATTGTTGTCCTTCATATACATGATTATCTAAATAATTCGTCCAACGTCCCTCTGGTAAATAAAAAGTGACCTTTCCTTGCTCATTGAAAATCGGTGCAATCAACAACCGTTCACCGAACATATACTGTTTATCGATCGTATGCGTCGTATAGTCTTCTGGAAATTCCAGCATAACCGGGCGCATCATCGGGATACCTGTTTGCGCTGTTTCTACCGCTTGCTCATAGATATAAGGCATCAAGCGGTTTTTTAATTTAGAAAATCGTTGACTGACCAACACAGCTTCTTCCCCAAAGTTCCATGGCACTCGATACTCAATGTTGCCGTGGTAGCGACTATGAGTAGATAGTAATCCGAATTGTGTCCAACGTTTATAAATATCCGCTGTCGCATTCTCTTCAAATCCACCAATGTCATGGCTCCAGAAGCCAAAGCCGGATAACACAAATGAGAGTCCACCCCTTAATGATTCTGCCATGGACGGGTATTCCGATAAGTTGTCCCCACCCCAATGAACTGGGAATTTTTGTGAACCAACCGAAGCAGAACGAGCAAATACGACCGCTTCATCTGGGCGTAATTCTGCTAATAATTCAAAGACGACTTCGTTATAAAGATACGCATAATAGTTGTGCATTTTTTGCGGATCAGACCCATCGTGATAATTCACATCCGTAGGTATACGTTCACCAAAATCCGTCTTGAAGGAATCGACACCGATTTCTATGAGTTTCTTCAGCCTTTCTTTGTACCAATGACGCGCTTCTGGATTTGTAAAGTCAATGATTCCTTGACCCGCTTGCCAAAGATCCCATTGCCAAACTTCGCCATGTTTATCTTTGATGAAATAGCCTTTCTCTTTACACTCTTGAAAGGCCGCCGCTTTTTGTCCGATATACGGGTTGATCCATACGCAGACCTTCAAGCCCTTCTGATGGATTTTTTCAATCAGTTGTTGCGGATCTGGAAACAGCTCGCGATTCCATTCAAAACCGCACCACTCGAATTCTTTCATCCAAAAACAATCAAAATGAAAGGCATCAAACGGAATCTCTCGTGTCTGCATTTCTTCAATAAATCCCATGACTGTTTCTTCACGATAGTCCGTCGTAAAGGAAGTTGATAACCACAAACCAAACGACCATGCAGGTGGCAATGCGGGTTTACCCGTTAAATCAGTGTATTTTCTTAAGACCGTTTTCATATCGGGTCCATAGATGACATAGTATTCCAATCGTTCACCTACTACACTAAATTGTGTGCGTGAAACATTCTCCGAACCAACTTCAAATGAGACATTTTCAGGATGATTGACAAAGACACCATACCCTTGGTTCGTTAAATAAAATGGGATATTTTTATACGCTTGTTCACTACCAGTACCGCCATCTTGATTCCAACAGTCAATGATTTGCCCATTTTTGATGAATGGGGTGAATCGTTCACCTAAGCCATAGACATATTCATACGGATCTAATGACAACTGTTCCCGCATATAATGGATACCGTCACTACTTTGAATCGTGGCTTGTGCTTTTGGCATAGAAGACGTCAAAAGCTTCCCTTCCGCGAGAAAATCAATTTGGAATGTGGCGTTTTTCGGCACTCGTGCGACTAATTTTCCTGATTGAAACGTATAAAATTCTTCATTTTCTATATCGATCATGACAGAAGATGACTGTCTGTTTAGTTGAAAATGAGGGCCGATTTGTGCTTTGTCATGATGCACCAGTTGTACTTTGATAATATCTTCTCTTGGTGATTCAAAAGACAAGGTCGTCATCCCTAGGTTCAAGGTATCTCCTCTTGTCTGGATCGGTTTATAAGGCAAGAAAAGAGTTAAGTTATCCTCCTTCACTTGAGCTTCATAGACATGATTCGGGTGTTCAAGATGAAATCCTTCTTTTGCCAACCAATAGCCGTTTGTAAACTTCATTTATTTTCCTCCTACTTCACTGCGCCATCTGAAATGCCTTTTACGACATGTTTTTGCAAGACAACAAATAAAATAATAATCGGTAAGACGACGATCACTAGCGCAGCCAGTGCTAAGTGCCACTGCTTATTGAATTCGCCGAAGAAATAAAACATCTGGAAAGGAATTGTATACATCCCTGCTTTGTTGATGCTTAATGAAGGTAACAGATAATCATTCCAAAACCATAAGGCGTTCAACACGATCACTGTCACTGTCGTAGGCTTCAGCAAAGGAAAAATGACTTGCCAATAGATTTGGAAGGTATTTGCCCCATCGATCAATGCCGCTTCATCTAATGATTTCGGAATCCCTCGTAAAGCACCGTAATATAAAAAGGTCGACATACTTGTTGCTAATCCTAGATACATCACCATCAAGCCTGGTTGATTCAGCATACTGACTTGCCCAAAAAGTGAAATCAAGGGAATCATGATTCCCTGAAAAGGAATCAATAAGCCAATTGCGACAATAAAATAAAGAAATGAACTTAAGCGACTCGTGTTTCTCGATAACGCATAGGCCGCCATTGAAGAAACGAACACGATCAACACTAGTGATCCGATCGTTATCAGTAACGAATTAGCTGCACTTTTGAAAAAATCCAATCGCTCGAACGACTCGATATAGTTATCAAGTGTTAGCCCAGTTGGTAAAGTGAGTGTGTTTTGGAATATCTCTGCTTTAGTTTTGAATGAATTGATCACCACTAAGAAAAACGGATAAAACCACAGACTAGCAAGTAACAATCCGCTAAAAATCAGTAGAGACTTCTTAACCTGTCGTGGATGTTTCACTTTTGATTGCTTCATGCGCTGACCTCCTTTTTCCGTGTCAGTGAGATTTGAACCACTGAGATAATCACGATAATGACCAGAAAAATCATCGCTTTCGCCTGTGCATACCCCATTTTTCGCATTCCAAATGCTTCATTGTAGATATTCATCGCCACCATTTGGGTGGAATTGAACGGACCACCTTGTGTCAGGGCTAAGTTTTGATCATAGATTTTAAATGCGTTGGACAACGTCAAGAACAAAGTGACGGTGAAAGCTGGCATCAACATGGGTAATTTGATACGGAAAAAGACTTGCAAAGGATTTGCCCCCTCCATATCTGCCGCTTCCAGAATCTCTTCTGGAATATTGTTGAGAAATGAGATATAGATCAGCATCATATAGCCACTCATTTGCCAAACAAATAAAATAATGAGCCCCCAAAACCCCGTTTCTGACGTGTTCAGCCAACCGGCAAAAAAATTGATACCCGTCATAGTTGCTAGACTTTCAAATGCTTTATTGAAAATAAACTGCCAAATAAATCCTAGGATGATCCCTCCAATCAGATTTGGCATGAAAAAGATCGTTCGGAAAAAAGTCGTCCATCTACCTAATTTTTGTGTCACGAACATCGCTAGACCTAAAGCCACGATGTTGATCAAAATCACACTGAAAAATGAGAATTTTGCGGTAAACAGTAAACTGTCGATAAATCCTTGATCATTAAATGCCCGAAGATAGTTTTCAAATCCAACGAATTCACCTACTGTATTGCCATTCCAGTTTGTGAGTGAGTAATACCCCCCTGTCATTAATGGAATGAACAAAACGATCGCTAACGCCAATAACGCTGGTGCAAGTAATAACCAAAAAGCTTTTGTGCGATTTGTTAACATGAGAACCCTCCTTGTATCTCGCTAGATAAAAATCAACCGATCACCGCTTACTTCCTTTCTTGTGTCCAACTGGTCTGCAAGGTATCAATAAATTCCTCCCAAGAGATTCGATCGGCTGCATATGCTTGGATCTGGACACCAAATATATTTTGTCCAAATCCATCTGGATAGGAATTATGGACCCATGGAACGGTTTTACCTTCGCTTAAATACGTATAGATTTCCTTGGATAACGGATCATTGATCGCTTCGCTCGAAAAGTTGGTATACGCCGGAATAAATTGAAACTCATCAACGATTGCTGTCATCGCCTGCTCATCCGTATACATCCACGTTAAAAATTCGATCGACGCATCAATGACTGCTTGATCTTTATCCTTATTGACCCCCCAATACCAAGCTGGCCCTGCCACGATGTTGCTTTCTCCCGATGCTTCGATTTGCATAGGAAGAATCCCTAGTTTTTCTTTCGTGAACGTCTCATCTAAGCTATCTAATGTTGGTACGATCCAATTTCCTTGATGGATGATAGCCACCTTTTCACTGGCAAATAATTCTTCAACAGATGTACTATAATCCATTGCCTCCATTGGTTGTGCATTGTACTTAATGACCAAGTCGGTGTAGTTTTTCATTTGCTCGGCATAATCTACGCTTAATTCAGACGCTTGATAAGTCTTTTCTAAGCTGTTCTCAAACTCCGGAGCAAGAAAATTCGAACTATATTGACTGGATACCCACGTTTCTGCCCCACTAAAACCAAATACGCCTTGTAGCCCAAGTTCGTCTTTTTTACTATCCAATAATTGAACGGCTTCTTCAAATGCCTCAAATGAGTTGATCGATCCACTATCGATGCCAGCTTGTTTAAAAATATCCTGGTTGATCAACCAGCCATATCCTTCGATATTCATCGGTACCCCATAGACCGTCTCGTCGAGTGTAGCCCCCTCTAATGTCCCCTCAATTGCTTGTTTTGCTAATGTCGTTTCCCCAAGATCATAGAGTTTATGTTGCCAAATCTGCGTATCTGCTAAGCCACCCAACATAAAGATATCCGGTTCATCTCCTGAGGAAAACTTTGATTGTAACGCTGCCGTCGCATCAGTTCCTCCGCCAACCGTCGTCAAGTTGATCTTGATTTGCGGATGGTCTTTCTCGAAATCCTCCACTAAGGCATCCATTTGCTCGGCTGTTTCTGTCTTGATATTGAAAATCTCTAATGTTACACTACCATCATCTGAAGACCCGCTTTGTGCCGTCCCGCAGCCAGTAATTCCTAACACCATGATAAAAGCAAGTATTAAAAATCCTCGTTGTTTCTTCATGATTATTCCTCCTCCTCTTATTAACAAATTGATTATATTGATATTTACAACGGTATGTAATCGCTATCTTAATCAAAATACCTTGTAATATTGATCAAAATGGAGGAAATGTGATGTTTAGACCAAACGATATTTTTACCCCCAATCCTAGTCAACAAGATATTGATACCACGCTAAAGGAAATGACCGAACATGGGGATAGTTTGTTTCCAATTGCCGTTCACTATACGAATCACCCAACCCATCAGGAAAATATGATCCACCCCCATTGGCATCGAGAACTAGAGATTCTTTATGTCTATCAAGGACTCATGGAAGTCAAAATAGAAGGAGTAACTTACGTTGTTCACGAAGGAGAGGTTATGTTTATTCCTGCGAATCAATTACATGAAGCACTCAATCATCAAATGAATGCCTGTGCATTTTTTGCCATCGTATTTGATGCTTCATTCATTGAAAGTCGCGTTTCTGATCATATTCAGCAAACTTATCTTGATCCATTGCTCCATTCACCAGAACAAGTAGCGATCCATTTTACAAATGATTGCTCAGATATTTTGGAGATCCAACAACTTGTTATCACGATCATTGATACATTTGCCTTGAAAGAATCTCGCTTTGAACTGACGATCAAAGCACAATTATTCTTACTGCTCAAACATTTTTCGCGCTGCAGTACTCAGGTAAATCCTACAAAATTAGTTGCTAGTAAAAACAAACTCAACACCTATCGCTGTAAAAAAATCATTCTATACCTTGAAGAAAATTACCAAAACACCATCACTCTTGAAGCAATCAGTCGTCATATTGGCTATAGCAAAGAGCATTTCTGTCGTTTCTTTAAAAAACATTTCCGTATGACTTTTTTTACGTATCTAAATCAAATGCGCATCAAAAAAGCCGAATACCTGTTATTGCATACAGAGTTGAAAATCATCGATATTGCCTTGGAAGCTGGTTTTGAAGACCCTAATTACTTCACTAGCCTGTTTAAACGTGAAACGCAAATGACTCCGACAGGTTATCGAAACAAAAACGCAAAAAATCACTGATTTTTGCGCTTAATTCTTTAGTTGAACAATGGTTACGAGAAAGGATCTATTCTAAAACAATAACATCTTGTATAGGCGATATCTTTGATTTATTCGTCAACTCTTCTTACTTTCATTATCAATAGAACCTAATTCATCTTGTTTCGCTAATTTGAAAGATTTTCTTATCGTATCAGCTATATTCCACTCACGGAATAGGCGACTTTGTATTTCACTTACTTTGCGAACTGAGCTGAAAACAATAATGTAAAGGAAAATTTATCTTTCTATATAATTAGACATAAGAGACAATACAATTGATTTAATATCAACAAGCGTATATACGGTATATACAAAGAGAAAAGGGGAGGGTGAAGAATATGGCAATTGAAGAAAGAAAATTTGGAGAATTAAGTAGTATGAACAATTTCAAAGGCGTTTCTCAAAGAAAACGGGTTACATCCTGAAGATATAATTTTTTAGATTTTTAGATAAGGAAAAACTTCAAGCAGCAATTCAAAAAAACAAAGCTTAACTGATGAGATGGATGTATTAATATCTCAAGCATCAACAGAGTACGATCCTGCCTTTCAATATCTTGTTGGTAAATGATTATTCATTTTTTCATCAAAGTGGTAATGATAATTCGTCTATTATCTACTAATTGTATTTTTTAGTAGATATGGTATAGTTGTTTTAACGAAAAGGTAATTCATGATACACCAAAAACCACTAGCTGGCGGGCTAGTGGTTTTCTTTTACGTTCTATTCAGATTAAAGGTAGGCTTACTGTCTTTTTTGGCAATAATTTTGCAATCAAGCCATTTACAGATGTAATGCGCGGTTACTTCTGCTACGATTGCAAAAAACATATCGAAAAGGTAATTCATAATACAACCTCCTCCCCTTGCCAGAATAGGCCAGGGTAGCAGACAGCATAAATATCATACCCTAACTGAAAATCTCATTTTAGTACATTTCTATATATATTGATAAACCATCACAATAAAACATACCCTGACTAAAAGAAAAACTCTTATTAAACTTAATATAACTTGTAAAATATCCAACTGTATAGAAAACGTAATTTTCTATACAATTAAAAAGGTTAAATTAATTACTAAAAAATTATATTATAAGCTTTATGTTATAATTTTAGAAAACACATTAGGAGATGTATTCTATGTTTTTATGGCCTATAGCCTTACAATATTTCATATATACAATTTGTATATTACTCATCGATTATCAAATAGTACATAAATCTCTTTTTCTAATTGTTACTTGTTTAAATGCTATCTTATTAAGTGTCTTGTACCCACTATTTGGGATTTTTTCTACACTAATAGCAATTTTTATGTTAGCTATGATATTCCATTGTTTATCTTCATCACATCGACCCTTAGTATATGCTTTAACTTTGGGATTATTATCTTCCCTACTAGGAGATCATCTAGCAAGTATAGGAGATTTTATAGTATTTGGTTCTCCAGTGATCGAACCCGGAGACAGCTCGCAATACTTTCATATTGCGCTTTCAGCTCTTTTGTCTTTTATCCTTGCTTATAGTTTTAGAAAATCTCTTGATAATTGGTCTTATGTAATTGATTACCAAATAATCGGTACAATCGGTGTATTTATTCTTTCAACTTATTATATTATTATCTTATATACTCGTTTTTCGGGAGGAAATCCGGAAGTTCTTGCATTAAATACTACTTTTTTTATTCTATATCTATGTATTGGTTTAATTATTTTTATTTATTATTGGAAAATTTCAAATGCAAAAATGGAAGAACAATTATTAGAACAACGAATCCAGCTACAACAAGATTATATAAGAGATATTGAGAAAAATTATCAAGAACTTAGGGAATTCAAGCATGACTATCAGAATCTATTATTTTCGATGAATAGTTATATTATTGAAGAGGATCTGGAAGGACTACAAAAATATTACGATCAAAATATACTTCCTACACGTGAGATAATGAATCTTACCCCAGTAAATCTTAGTTTATTAGATAAAATAAATGTACCGGAAATAAGAAGTTTATTGTCATTAAAATTAATGATGGCAATAGAGAAAAGTATCTCTCTACAGATAACCATACCTGAAGAAGTAAAAATTGATTCCAAGCATACGGTTAATTTAGTTCGTATACTTGGTATTGTCTTAGATAACGCAACAGAAGGAGCTGCTGTGACAAAAAAGAAAAAAATCGAATTGTTAATTTTAAAGAAGAAAAATTCGTTAGTTATTCGAGTAGTTAATACAACTATCAATACACTACCACTTAACCAATTAAAACAAAAGGGTTTTTCTACGAAGAGCAATCCTAAAAATGAAGGACTGGGTCTGCATATCCTGGATAATTTGGCAAAAACGAACCCTTATCTATTGATTGAAACTTCAATTGAAAATCAGCGTTTTTCTCAAACAATTTATATACAAACACATTAAAAGGAGCTTTTTTAATGATTCCAATATATATATGTGAAGATGATCCGAAACAACTGGAGATGATAACTACTGTCATAAAGAATCGAATCATGATTGAAAATTTAGGCTACTATATCCATTTCGTTACTTCAAATCCCCAAGATTTACTCACAAGTGTTCAAATAAATACATCTCCTTTTGGTATTTATTTTTTAGATATCGAATTGAAGGACAGTGAATTGAATGGGATTGAACTCGGTAAAAAAATTCGTGATCTTGATCCATCTGGTAAAATAATTTATGTCACTTCTTATACTGATCTTTCGTTGATTATTTTGAAAAATAATATTGAACCCACTGATTATATTATCAAGGAAGATATTTTACATTTGAAAGATAATATCGAACGTATTTTAAGTAAGCTATTTAAAGATCTTCAAATAGCTCCTTTAGAAAAAGAGATGTTTAAAATCGAATTCAACGATGAAATCAAATTTTTACCTGTTAAAGATATCCAATACTTTTCTACTTCTCCTGGTGTACCTCATAAATTAGAGGTACATCTCCCTTATAGTCAATTCCAGTTCTATGGCAACATAAAAGAGATTGAAGATAGAAACCATCACTTTATTCGTTGCCATAAATCATTTGTAGTAAATACCCAGAATATTCAAATGATTAATAAAAAAATACGGGAAGTTACTTTAGAAAACGGGGACATTATTCCAGTATCCATTCGTGGTCTGAAAAAACTAATTACTTGAAAATTAAATTCAATTGACTATTTATATAAAATACCACACAAACTGAAGTGATCGTTCAGTCTGTGTGGTATTAGTAATTTCAACAAAAGATACTTTATTCAATAAAAAATTTTATTATTTAGAGACTAATATTGATATATTTCCACGTGAATTAATTCAAAAAATAAATTGAATAATTTAATATAGTAGCAAATATTACCCATAGATAATAGGGAATCATCAATAGCATAGCTTTCCGACTATTCATCCACAATTGATAGAGTAAAATCGTTAAGAAAACTAAAAGTAAGCTGATATCAATAGCTGCAATAAAGCTATTCTTCAAATTAAAGAATAATATCGTCCATAAAAAATTACAAATAAACTGAATCGCAAATAGGATTAATAATCTGCCCTTCATTTTTGTAGAAGGTAGATTGATTATTAAATACAACGCGCCTCCCATCATAATATATAGAAGGGTCCACATCGGTCCGAATATCCAGCTAGGCGGTGCAAATGGCGGTAACTGTAAAGAATAATAATAGTCTCCTGGGTTGCCACTAAAAATACTTGATAAAAATCCTAACCCAACGATTCCTACAAGACATAACCATAAACGATAATCTTTTAAATAATTCATGTTTGAGAAAATTCCTTTCTATTATTTAATCACTTTCTATCAACTTTTTTTCATCATCTTATCTTTATTGAGTAGAAACTTCAGCGGTTAAATGATATATATTTCTTTTAACTTATTCACAATATTTACTTTATTCTCTTCATATCCTTCATTCCTTTCTTTAAGAAAATTATAATATGAATATAAAAGGATAAGTTATTTTTTTCATAAAGTGTTCTTTTTAGAGCATAATCGTATTTTACTCAAAATTTTATTCATTAAATATGAATTATCCTACTAAGGATAAATTATATATATTGATGATTTATGTAAGTTCAAACTTGAACCTTCTAAACAAACTAAAACGAGTTTCCCTGAATTTACTCCTATACAAAGAAAGGAAAGAGAACGATTCTCTTTCCTTTAATTACCAGGAACTGCACTTAATTCCCATGTCAGCTTGGTCGAATAACTAGTTGCTTCTGGATTTGTCCCTCCAGGGACATAGAGACTGACACTTTTATCTGCCGTTTGTTGATCCCCAAAACGATAGATCCA